>SNQJ01S0016055.1:163427-178966 GCA_010110895.2 Picea sitchensis
TCAATAAGGAATTATTTGCAAGGTTGGTATACTTCTCCATGAAAACATTTAATGATTCACCTACCTTAAAATGGACATTGAATACAATATTTGCCTCCCTTTATAAACTCTACAATAAATATCACATCCTTAAATTGTTCCCTTGTTAGTAGTTGGAAGGTATCACCTGGGGTTCTTTGCTCCTTGATTGGTGCATTGGTCATTCTCTGTTTATTCATTATACATAATTACACTTTAGCAAAGAGAGAAGGCATTTTCCTTCTATTATTCGCTTTCGAACCTTACAATTACGTCCACTAAATTTTATGAGACTCGTCGGTTACATAATGTTGTAATAATGATGCATGAAAAACATCATGAGTTTTGAGCAAGTGGGATGCAGTGGAAGACAATAAGAAATCAGTCCAATTCGTTTCAGAATTTTAAATGGCCCTATAAATTAAGGTGACAAACTCCCCCCATTCCCAAATCGAATGGTACTCTTACTTGGCCAAATATGAATAAAAATATTATCTCCAACTTCATAGTTTCAATTTTTACAATGGGCATCAACATAATTCTTTTATTTATTATGTGCTTATTTTAATCGTTATCTAGTCTATATAATATATTATTCTATTTCCTATATCAACTTTAGTCTTACTATCATTCAATATTCCATCATGTCCCAACTCAATAGTGTCATATATGGCCTTCCATATAGGAAATCATGAGGCATATAAATTGAGTTATGGTAGCTACTATTGAAAGAAAAATCCACCAAAGGAAAATATTTCTCACAGTGGGTCTATTGATCTATGACATACATCCTAAGGACATCTTCCATCACATGATTAACTCTCTCTATTTTCCCATTCATTTAAGGATGATAAGTAGTGCTTAAATTCAATTGAGTCCCAAGTGTTGACAGTAAGGTTGTCCAAGACCTGGACATAAACCAAGAGTCTCTATCCAATATTATCTTCTTGGGAAACCAATGAAGACAAATAATCTCATTAATAATTACTGGTAGCAAATCTATTGCATCATTAGTTTCCCTAATTAGAATAAAGTCAGGACTTTTGGTTGGTTTATCAACTATGATAAAAATGGAATATGACTTAAATGTGGTGTGGGAGGAAATCCTACGATGAATTCCTATTTTAATATTGGAATGTCATGCAGTCGTAAAAGTCCTATCGGATGGTGGTATTTGGCATTCACCTACTAAAATTCAAGGCACTTACCAATGAATTGAACTGCATTTTGCTTCATGTCTCCCTAAAACAAGTGCTTATTCACATATGTAGACATCTTCTTCACTCCAAAGAGGTAGAATATAGTGCTCTATGAATTTATTTAAGGATCGTGCTTTGAATATATCCTTCTCTAAGGATGTACATTCTCCCCTAAAATCGTAAAAATTTATCTACCTCATGGATATAGCATTCAAACTTAGGCTCTAAATGCTTCTCGTTATGAAGTACCAATCTAGCCTTTATATACCAACAATCTCCAAGAAGCTATTCTAACACTCGCTCCTTCAAACCAACCTTTAAGGGTACCAAGGAGAATATTTTCAACCTTCTAATATGGGCATCCACAACTACATTCTCCTTTCCCTTGATGTAATGCATCTTTAAGGGTATTATACATTCATTGTTTTTTTTTTTTTTTTTCAAAATAATATTTTTGATATTATTTCAAAGAGGCTATATCGAAACAGTCCAATATATTAATACAAAATTTAAAATTTAAAATTATTTTGAAGATTTGAAATTTCTTCAAGATTTCAACCAAATAATTCCAGACTGTACTATGCTTAAAGTTCTAGTTCTATAATTGACTATGTGGCTTGTATATAGCCTTACATGTTATCCTAACAAACATACTATGTGCNGTGATATTATTTCAAAGAGGCTATATCGAAACAGTCCAATATATTAATACAAAATTTAAAATTCAAAATTATTTTGAAGATTTGAAATTTCTTCAAGATTTCAACCAAATAATTCCAGACTGTACTATGCTTAAAGTTCTAGTTCTATAATTGACTATGTGGCTTGTATATAGCCTTACATGTTATCCTAACAAACATACTATGTGCATATTGTCCTGACAAAATATTATCTTGCAAAGCACAAAGCATAATATAAAAATTCAAAGATTTTTGGGCCCATACTTGCAAGGGGTATTTTGCTTGCTACCTGCCATTGAGGAGGGGTTGATTGAGATTTCCTTCCCTTCTTGCTCAACATTTTGTAGGACAATGTCTTCTTCCATAGTGTCCATGGTACATCAACAATCTATTTTTCCTGGACCATTCTCCACTTGGAGAATGTTTGTCCACCAACACACTCAATATCTATGATTCCATATATCAACACTCCCTCCTAACCGAGGAAGTCATATTCTCCTTTTCAACCAAGGGAGAGTATCTTTGCAAGTCCCAGCTTGTCCCTCAAGTATGCAAACTTTATCTTGGAGATAGTTTTTTTCAAAATATCAATCGTCTGCTCATCGATGAAGATGTACTGGAGAATCACTTCTCCCTTTTGGACCTTATCATGGATAAAATATTACTTGATCTCAATGTTCTTCGACCTGTCATGGAACACGAGGTTTTTTGAAAGCTTAACACATCTATGATTATCAAAATATATCATAGTCAAATCCATCACCTGATCAAATAGTCCAGAAATCAGCTTATATAGTCATACTTCTTTCGTACAAGAATCACAAGATACAATATACTCTGCTTCTACAATGTTGAGTGCAACAGACTTCTGTTTCATTCTAGCCCATGATATCATAACAGAGCCCAAACTGAAACATATACCAGAAATAATCTTTATGTCATATGCACTCCCTACCCAATCTAAATCAGAAAATTCATGTAGTTGTATGCCACTGTTTGAGGCATGTCTCAAACCATAATTTAGCATCCCGTGAAGATATCTCAAAATGTGCTTCACAACTATCCAATGTTCATGTCTAGGTTCCACTTGGAATTGGCTCAACGTGTTCACAACAAAAAAATGTTTGGTTGGGTATTAACCAAATACATCAATGAGCCAATCAACTGCTAGTACATGGATGAGTCTACTTGATCAAAATCAGATTCTCTTAGCTTCTTTATATATGTCACCATGGGAGTTTCCATGGATTTGAAATCCATCATCCAAAACTTCTGAAGGATATTTACAACATACTTCCCTTGCCCCAGAAATATTTACCCATGCTTTTGGCATACTTCTAGTCCCAAATAATAATGCATGAGACCAAAATCCTTCATATTGAATTCAAAGGCTAACTCCCTCTTACATTGAATAATGAGAGGCTCTTCACCTGACATAAACAAATCATCAACATATAGTAGCAGGATCATAGGTGCATCATTCACAACCTTGTAATAAGGGTTTGGATCAACATAGCTTTTGGAAAATCCAAGTCTCATCAAGTAATTGTCAATTCATGCATACCAAGCTCTTGGAGCTTGCTTGAGTCCATACAAGCCCTTCTTTAATATTCATACATGGGTTTCTCTCTAGTGTATCTCAAAACCTTGAGGTTTCTCTATGTATACTTCTTCATCAATTACTCCATTGAGAAAAGCGATCTTTACATCCATTTGATGTAAAATCCAACCCATGCATGCTACAAGATATATGATGGCTCTGATAGAGGTGTATCTGGAAACTGGAGGAAACGTCTCATAATAGTCTTCTTCCTCATGCTGGGAAAACCCTCTAGCCACGAATCTTTCCTTATATTTATCGATAATCCCATCTACTGCATGCTTTATCTTGTAAACCCGTTTTGAAGTGAATACAAACTTTCCTTTAGGTCTAAGAACAGTTTCCCATACATCATTTTTCATGATGGATTTATATTCTTCCATCATAGCTTCCTTCCATTCTTTATTCTTGACTGCTTCTTCAAAAGAGGTAGGTTTTGTATTGGCAAGACTTGTCATGAGTGTCTCATAACTAGAGAATATTTTGGGCCTCTTTCTTTCCCTGAAGGTTCCACTTGGAGCTTTATGTATTTCTACTTCTTGTAGGGTGGATTCGAGCCATGTTGGTTGTTTTTTGGTCTCATGTACAATAACTGGTTCCACAGGTTCAAGTGGTTGTTTTGGTTCTTCATTGGGATGTTCTTAAGAAAATTCAGTTTCTTCCTTGGGACCTTCATGTTCTTCTTCATCGTTGGAATCCATGGAATCTTCTATAGATTTCTTAAAGGCAATATTTTCATCAAAAGTCACATCTTTGTTGAATTCAACCTTTTGTTGACCTATAACATAGATTATATAAGATTTTGATAACTCACTATATCCAACGAATATTCCCTTATTTCCTAAAGGTTCCAACTTCTTTCTTTTGTCCTCAGAACATGAATATAAACAGGACAAAAAAAAATCCTCAAGTGTTCAACACTTGGTTTCTTTCCAAAGAAAGCTTATTCTAGAGTCATTTTATTCAATATACGATGAGGACTTCAATTCTGAACATATATGACTGTCATAGCTACTTCTCCCCAGAGAAACATGGATAGATTCTGGTCATTCATCATTGCATTAACATATTCTTCAATGGATCAGTTCTTTCTTTATACCACACCATTTTGTTGAGGATTGTACGGAGTAGTGAGCTCCCTCTTAATCTTGACCTCTCCGCTTAGTGAGGAGGTTGACATTGGTCCACAGGCATTTGAGTGAACAATGTCCAAAACTCCTTTTTATTTACATGCTTCCTTTATAATTGGTAGGTGGTGAGATCACCTGCCTCACCACTTGATGGAGTCATTTGCTCCATTTTTGCAACTATCATTGTAGCTCCTTCTAAGAGCTATCGCCTTTGACCTACCCATAACAAGAACAACAAGAGAAAAAGTGTTTCCAATATCATTTTCATAAGAACATATCTATGGTAACAAGGATGGTATTCATCATAGAATTACCAAGGTGACTTTCCCGGGAGAAAAAAAAGAAATATCTCCTAGAGGTGATGTTAGTTCATTTTGCAAACAAGTGCAATAAGCATCTCTATCAATAGTACTTACATGCAATCAAGTATACCTAGCAGTAATAGAACCATTCAAATATTGTTGTCACAACTGTAGTGTTTACTTGTATTGTAGCAACTATCAAACTTGATATGTGCAAATTGAAACTTAACAATTTGATCAATCAAACCTACAACCTAGAGCCTCAATTGTTAGGGAGGGTGTGCTTATTACTCTAAATGTATTGAATCTAAGATCATTGCTTGGACAAGGTCTCTTGTACATCCCCTGCAAACACACTCATACTTTGTTGGATGATATAATTTGAAAAGCATATATAAGTGCATACCTTTGAAATTTGTAGCATCGTTCAACTTGTCTTCTAATATGAAAGTAGACACCATCTTGACAAGAAAAGGTTATAAACTAAATTAAAAAGTTTGAATTATTAGAACAAGCTAGAAACCATGAAATTCAACTTTGACCACAAAAACAATTTTGACCAAAAGTCAACCTTTGACTTTGACTAGTCAACCTTTCACTTTGACTTTGACCAAGAAATCAAACTTGATGTTTTTACTGGCTGAGGGCACCAGAGGGTGTGCTAGGCTAGGGTGCATTAGAATACCCAAAAATTAGGTCCAATGCTTCATTGAAAGTGCCCAATAATTTGGGTTAGGGTTTGTTGTCACTGCAAGCTCAGAAACCCTAGTTGCAACTACAACTAGACTTGTTATAATGATCTTGACAAAGAAATGTCGGTCTTACTTCTAGTGGTTAGACTATTATGAAGGTAGTGTGGGCCCATAAAATTTTAAAATATTCGATGTTCTCATTTAAACCATAGACAATATCATTATTGTCACCCAACCATAGGCACGCAACCACCCCCGATCACCTTAACCTTTGCTAGATAGAATGATTCCAGAAATCCACACTAGAACCAACATATAAACCCTAGCTGCAATAGTAGCACAACATGGAACCATAAAGCACCATCCAACTATAGAAACAACATAATACAAGGAGATCACATCTTCTCCAAGGATAGTGCACAAGAGAGAGAGAGAGAGAGAGAGAGTCTCCACAACCACAGAACAAGAACAATACTCAACTGCAGCAGTTGCAGTTGCACTTCTTCCCCAAATTTGAACCTTCAAAAAATTCACCAATATACTCCAAGATGTCACAAAGAATACCATCAAGAGATACCAGAAGGTAGGGCACATATCTTAGGATAAATAGTGCTAGAGAGAGAGACCAAGAATCACCCCAGAAGATGCACCTTCCTTTCTTGCAACTGCAACTCCAAACTTGTGTTATACTTTACTAAGAGAGTGAGTGAAGTGAGTGTGTACAAATGAGCTCAAGATACTCCTATTTATAGTGGTTCTTATCACCTGTCTGGGCCAACTTGTCCTTCTAGAAGCTAATACTTTAATATTAATTATTTTACTGAGCTGACTTGTCTTCTAGGGTTTTTACACATATGTTTATGATTTCTATGGATTTCATAATATTCTATTCTAGTCAAAGGTTACACATTGATATGAATACCTCCCACAACTACCATAATATCAACACAACATTCATCGGAAGATCGACGATGGTGAGTGTTTTCGACTATTTTTTTTGTCGGTGCAATGGTTATAAAGGATTTTTATGCTCATTGTTGATTGCATGATTTATTAGTCTTTTTTCTATGTGTTACTTGCCTCAAATCCATTTATTGATCTACATAGATCGAATTTTGTACTTTGAAGGTTACCAATTTTTAATATTACTTTGTTTATTTTTCAAATACCTAGATTGGATTCCTAACCCTTAGACCCTCTTTCATTTAGGGACACAAATTGTTACCTAGGAAATATGTATAAACATGTCTACTCAATCCCTTACTATACAATTTATCTTGGTCTAGTTCTTTTTTATTGTTTGATTTTATTACTTGCTTATCGTCAAGCTTTGGAACTTATGTGGTAAAAATGTATGGTTTTGATTCGTTGATTAATTGTTGACTATTGTTATAAACCTTTAATAAATATATGACGAAAAACAAATTAATTCTCTAGTACATATGGGGTTGATATAATTCGATGACATTTGTACCATAAGAATGTATTTGTATATTGTACTTATATTGCTTCAATAGCATTTTTTTTAAATATAGGAAATCCTAATGCCAACACCTAAAGAGAGTTAAAAGACAATTGCTAGGTTAAGGGCTATATTGGAGGCACAGGCCGACAATGGGAAATGTTATTGCCCTTGCAATCAACGCAGGGGATTGAAAAGAAGAAGACTTGTAAGGAAAACAATTGAAAGACATTGTTGGAGGTATGGGCATTGTGAAGGGGGGCATACATATCATCCCATGTTAATTTAGTAATTATATATGTCTTTGTATTGATTGTATTTATACAAAAAAAATTCGTTTTAATATTTTGTATATATTATAATGTTATTGATTGTTTGTAATTGTAAAGATAAATCCTCATAGGTGTCTGTCGCAGGATAAATATCTACCAAGTAGTAGTATAAATACTATTGTGCAATATGTGGAAGATGGTATGGATATTGAAGATCAAGTCAACCATATGGAAGAAGATGGCACCAATAATATTTTTGAGCCAGATGATGGGAAAAATATATTAATCCAAGACATCTTTGCTCCTATCAATGAGGAAAACTTTGATGATATTCATGATGTACCTCTGCTTGAGAAGGAAGAACAACCCCTTTATGAAATATCAAGAACAAATATTCTCTTTTCTATAATGTTGTTGGTGAACTTGAAGGTATTGAATGGATTGTCAAACACTTGTCTCACACAGATCCTAAGGTACGTAATATAATTCTTCACATATTATATATAAAGGTCGACTTTATTTTTATCTATTTTTAGTGTCAATTAATGTGTAAATTAAGGATGCAATATTTTTTATTACTATTATTTACATTAACTAGTTATTTTTTATCTTGTAGATTGTTAGGTGAATTTTTCTTACCACCGTCAAATAATTTACCTCGCACATACATAGAGTTGTGTGCCATTATGAAAGATATTGGAATTGAGTATCAAGCTATTAATGCATGTTTGAATGATCATATTATATATTATGGGAAATATGCATTAGAAATGAAATGGCCGCAATGTCAATTTAGTAGATATCGAACTAATCAAGTAACAAAAAAGGTGCCTCACAAGGTTGTGTGTCATATTCCAATAATTCCACATTTCTAGTGATTGTTCAGGTGCCAAAGCATTGCACAGTTTATGGATTACCATGCACGAAACATAAGTGAAGATGGTGTTCTTTGAATGCCTGTAGATGGTTCTGCATTTAGGAACATCGAAGAAAGATGGACATTTTTTAAAGAAGAACCTTGTAATGTTAGGCTTTCATTGGCAGTTGATGATGTCAATGCATTTGGTGAGATCGGGTCTATTTACTTGGTGTGGCCTATTTTTTTTATAAACAATAACCTTCCTCCTTGGATGTCAATAAAGAGGGAGCACACAATGTTGGCAATGATTGTTCGAGGTTTTTGTTTACAAAATTGGTTTGAACGTTGAATTTTGTTTGTCTTATTCATTGCATAATTACTTATATAAATACAAGGTAGCAATTATGTGTACTTTTACCCAATTAGGTAAGTACCAAGTGAAATATATGAATGTATATATTTATCCTCTTGTCGACAAGATACTAATGTTATGGGTTGACATCACTATGTATGTCATCTCTAGACCAATAGGGAAAAAGCAATTTCAATTCCATGGGTACTTACATGGACAATTCATGATGCCCCAAGGATAACACATTTTTATGGTAACATACTGTTGCACTTTAATAGTATATAATTTTATGAAAATATGATGCATGCTTCTTAAATATTAGTTCCTTGTTATATAAATAAAACTAACATTAATCCATATCTTGCAGGGATTCAAACAAAGGGTGAATTTGCATGTCCATTTTGTAGTCCTAGGATGAAATCACATCATTCAAGAAGTATAATAAAGGAGGTGTTTGATGAGTATAGGAACTTCCTCCCTAAGAACCATAGGTATCGAACTACAGGAAAACATCTTTTTGATTTGAAAGAAGAGACTGGAATAAAATCACAAAGAATGACACCTCACCTATGGAAGTTGGAATATAATAAAAATTGTCAAGGTAAGCATTTAGTCTATGTGTCATATATATTAATGTTATACAATTTTAATTTGTATTGAATTTTGTTTATTGTATCTAACAATTATTGTTGCAATCTCATTGATTATTTTTCATAAATGTCGTCAAGGAATTAATGGACTTGCACGATGAATGGAAATTTACCCTATACAATTCAACATGTTTCCCTACTATGAGCATCTACAAATAACTCATTTGTTTGATACAATTCATATTGGGAATAATGTAATAGAAACGTTGTTGAGAATCCTAGATGGAAGGAGTGACAAAGAAAAAATTGTCAAAATTTGTACTGACATTCAATAAGTCAATGATGCACTGCAAAATGCAATTTATTCAAATAACAATGGAAACCGAAATAGCCTTCCATGGTTATTTACAGAGCAGGAAATCAATGTTGTAAAAGAGGTCATTCGGAAAATTAAATTTCTAGACGGGATTTGCTTCAAACATAAAGAATATCTTAACAAAGAAAGGTGAATTTGGTGGTGTGAAAACTCATGAGTATTGGCATACCTTCATTAAGGTAATTATTTTGGTATATTTCTATATTGGTAAATATACGGCTTTTTAGTATTATAATTTGGTTTTATTTTCAAAAAAATTAATGATCCCTTTGTTGTTACAATATGTTCTACCTCTATCTCTCCCTTATAGCTTTTCCAAAAATGTAAAACAAGTTATATATGATCTTGGAAACTACATGAGGTAAATATTAATGATTCGTATGCAAAATATTTGTTGCTCAACTTGTCAACATTTGTTTTACTTTCAATGTATATACGTTGTTGTTGAAACCCATGATTTGATTGTTATATCATGTGTAGGTAGTTGTCATCTAAACAAATCCATAAAGAAGATACAAAATATTGGAGGAGATAAATTCCTCGGCTAATGTGCGAAATGCAAAAGTATCTACCTCCAACATTCTTCAATGCACAATAACACTACCTCATACACCAATTTGAGGAGATTGAAATGTGTGGAATTGTACACACAAGGCCAATGTGGATGGTGGAGAGGCACTTGAATTCATTGAAGGCTTTCGTTAGACAAAGAGAACGTGTTGAGGGCTCTATGGTGGAGGGCTATATGATATATCAATCTTTATTGTATATTAGTCAGTATCTTCCTAAATTAGTTGCAAAAATCATGAAGGTGCGTCGGATTTGGGATGTCAATTCCATTACCAAATTTGAAGGGGAGGTCTCGGTTGGGAAAGGTAGAATGAGGAAAGTGAAAGGTAATTAGATGGTAGAGATATATAATACTTTGCATTAATATTTATTTATTTATATACTGTACTTATTTAAGTTTTATTTAACTTCCATGATCAATTATTAATCTTTATTCTAATTAGTAATTTGTTTTTTCATACAGTTGGTCGAGAGTGGGATGCGGTACATTTATACATCGCAAACAATCTTGATTGGATGAAGGTATGGATAGATAGATGTATACAATGTAATGGCATATTAGTATGGGAAGGGGTGGCTACTTTGCTTAAAGAAACTCATCGTAATCAAGATACCAATCTTGATTATACCAATCAAGACACTGCTTGAACACTTGTTCATGTTTATCAATATAATGAATATTCAATTCAAAATCCAACACCAACATTGAAATTGAAATAGAGCTCAGAATAAAATTCAAGGTAGAGGAGGAGATGGATATTTCCATTCATAGACGTGTAGGAAACACAAGCCTTGTGGGAGTCATGTTCTCTTATTCTTAAAGGTTTGCACTTTTTTTTTTTATGATCCAACATTGGCATCTCCCACTTCACTTTTGCACTTTTGGGAAAATTTTCAATCATTGTTATTATCTCTTTTCCAAATATTGAACCTTGAGTTTATGCATGTCAAATCTCTTATCATGGAGGCTACTAAGGTACATTGTGAGTCCATGGAGTAAGTTGGGTTGCATTTAGTTAGGGTGCATAGCATACATATTGTTATTGAAGGGGCTTGAATGCATGGCCTAAACACTTTTTAAGGTGCTTTTGTTATCATTAAAGAAACTTGGGTTCATGGTGGTAATGCCACTATGGAACTCAAAGGATCAAGTGCATGTGAGGTCCATGAATTCTAAAGTTGAGATGGGAGCACCCCATATTGGACTTATTAAAAAATTTCCACACAATGCAAACTAGGATGATTGGGAATTGAGGACGACCATTTTATGTCAAATGGAGTCCAATGCATTCGATGGTTGGATAGTGAGATTAATATAAGGTGTTTGAAATCATGTTTTTCACATGATTATGAATTGATAGAAGGGTAAAAAATTATGATATTATCAAATTTACTTCCCTTGGTTATCAAACACCCATTTCAAAAATTTATGCTCCATGACCGACTTAAATTTACAACCATGAGTGGATTTGGCATCAATTAATTATTATAAACCATCTAATGCATACAAGGTATAATTTAATTGAAAGGAAATATCTAAACATATAACTAGATAAAAACACAATGGTAACTACTCATGCTCACTACTATGATGAAGCATAACTCATTCATACTTAAAATGTATTAAACAAAATTCACCATTCATGTAATATCCACACTGTTGATCAAAGTCTCCATTATTACTATCATTCCTTGGTTAAAAAACTATTATCACGTCCAATCTATGAAAGTAATATAAATTGTAAAAACACAAAAGAAAGAACTTTCATCAACATAAAAGGGTATTTGACACAATTTCCCCTTCCTGTACTTTTAAAAATTCAATCACTTGGTAATATTGAGAAAAATGCACTACATGGCTATGACTTTTTCTTTTTTCCAACTAATATAGTGAGAGACTGTGATTTTGTAGGTATTGTTAAAGTATGAGTCTCTAGACAATCACAAAGTACGATATCGCTTACTTATGAGTTGTAATCCTTATCTATTGATGAAGTGTGTCATGAGCCATTGTCGAAGTGTCAATGAGATCTAAATCTAGAAGTGGTCAATTCCATATACTACAAATTTATATCATGAGATCAATACAAAGTACAAGAAAATGGCATAAAATTTCAGTTCTTGTCTTGTCTTACTTGTGCTCTATTTATTAACATATACCTAATATTAATATTTTTAAGCTCAAGAAATGTTTTTCAACATACCAAAAATAAACAAACAGAAAGAAAATTACCATAGCTTTTGAAAAGAAAAAACATTTTTCAACTCAATAAATGTTTTTCAACATACCAAAAATAAACAAAGAGAAAAAGGATTACCATGGCTTTTGAAACAAAAAAAAAACATTTTTAAACTCAATAAATGTTTTTCAACATACCAAAAATAAACAAAGAAAAAAAGGATTACCATGGCTTTTGAAAAAAAAAAAAGATGAAATCATTATGATTAGAATTATCGCTTGAAAGGCCTTCAATGCATGCATATAGAATAAAATGCACCAACCTCATTACATCTACATTTTAATGGCCTATCCAGTCCACATTGTTAGTCCTTTGAGCCTGGGTCAATTGAATTTCAACTGTTTCCAAAGGCCCACTCTTTAGTAGGCCAACATTCTAAAAATGCAAATTAATAGTAGAAAGCGGGTTTAGATATTGGAAATGTTGACTCGGAAGGCTCAAAAGAGAGAAGTCAAGTTTTGGGCTGAAGCTCCGCTCTGTTCCAGTCATGACTGGGTGCTCTGCTTTACAGGGAAACCGACCATCTGAAAGCTTGGAAGCATAAACCAAACAATATAAGCATATGGGAAGGGAAGAAAAACAACAGGCACTCATCATCAATAAGCCCATGCAAGATTGGGCATTATACCCCATGCTAATCAATATGACAATAGCCTATAATAAGGAGGCTGGGAACCTGCTCTCATTGCACCTACACATCACAAACGGATTTGAGGGGCTAGTGAACTGCATTCATAAATAACCCATGCTAAACAATTTCAATCTCAGGTTGGGAGTGACTCGGACATCATTACAACACTACCAATCTTATATTTCCATGAAAAGTATGATCGGAGCCTATCGGAAGCATTCCACAGAACTTACAGCCAATGCCCCCTGCTGCTGTAGGCAGCAACCATGGGGCCCAAGTTGAGAGTAATTCATAAATCCAAGCCCATTAGTTGTGGGGCCAAACTCCATATTGCAGCTGTAGCATACAGATTGTCAACCAACTCATCATCATCATACAACATCCATTAGGAACCATACCTCATCTTTTCAGCATAATCTAAATGTTTTATTTTTTGGAGTTTTTACAGACATATTTTTCAATATTTTTTACTGAAATTCAATTAAAAAAAATTGAGTAAACTTCAAATTTGAGTATTTTTTTACTGAAATTCAACTAAAAAATTGAGTGAACTCCAAATTTGAGTGATTGAATCTGTATAGTTAAAGGGCCTAATAGTTTTTGAAGGTGTTGAATCTATTTATACACTCAAAAATACAATTTAAATAAAAAAAAATGGTTATTTCACCAAGATCTGTTTCACCTGATTCAGATGAAAAAAGTTAAAAAAATATAATGGGTAGAGAACGCCCACCTTTTCACCCATCATGCCATGAAAAAAATCCATTTCTATCAGAACCAATAGTAATAAAGTTGCTTCCATCTGAAGTGAACCTTGCAGAATCCACAAAATTTGAATGATTTCCGTGTAATGTCTTGAATCTACAGGGTGGTCCTTCATAAAATTTTACCAAAAAGTCCTCTCCGCAAATGACAATATGGAATGGCCGCATTGGAACCAATAGTAATAAAGTTGCTTCCATCTGAAGTGAACCTTGCAGAATCCACAAAATTTGAATGATTTCCGTGTAATGTCTTGAATCTACAGGGTGGTCCTTCATAAAATTTTACCAAAAAGTCCTCTCCGCAAATGACAATATGGAATGTCCGCATTGGTTTAAAGGAACAACTCAGAACACCTCGTTCACAGCATCGTTATTATTTATTTATCATCAGCGATATGGAGGTCGGTGGGTCGATCACGGTATTAATGTCAGCATTAATGGGTTCCAGAGTCTGCGGGATTCGAACTTGTGACTTAAATGAAGATAAACTTAATGCCAAACCGCCCTAGGTAAAATGAATTTAGCATTTGAAATCTTTTTATACAGATTACGAATGTATTCTATAAATTAGGGTTGTTATTTGTGTCCTTCCCTATTTTTCTATTTTAACTCGGTTATTGCACATGACCAAGTGACATTGCACATTTGTTTAAATTTGTTTATTTTATTTTATATATTAGTTTAATTTTTTTATTATTTGAAAAAAATAAGCATAGAGATCTCTTTATTATGTGTGTAAGGCCTATGACATCAAGCTTGGGCATGCACACTTCCACTTCAGATCGAAACGGAGGAAATCGAGCAGGTAAGACACTCGGTACAAATGAGGGGACGTGCACAGTTCCACCTCAGACTAAAACGGAGGAAATTGAGCAGGCAAGACACATGGTGCAAATGAGGGGACGCATGTCTTCATATAAAGGACAGTTTGGGTTCCTTTGGTGCACAACGTGCCAAGGAATGACTCCACCCAAGGTGCCTTGCGACACAAGTCAAAGGACGAATGATCTGATGAAGAGTTGAGGACAAGACTTGGGCACTCCACCAACGAAGGAAAATCGACTAAGGTATAGGGGGTGCACTTAGGAGAGTCGGTCCGACTCACTTAAGGGGCGTGTGTACCCAAGACGACAAGTTGGTTAGATGGATGGGGCACGTCGACCCAAGAGGCATGTCGGTTGAGGGGCATGCAGGCTAGATGGGGGCACCGGGGAGGGGTGCAACGGTTGGTTGAGTGTGACGATTCACGAAGGGGTGCGACACACCCACGAGACATGGCATTTCACATAAACAACCCTTAGATTCCATAAGAGCAAGGGCACATAACCAAGGAAGGCAGCTTGGCATAACTTGGAAGGAGAGAAAGAATCACTTTTCGGTTTTGAGGTAGATTAAGAGGGACAGCTCCCTCAAGGAGCCAAGTCGTTCCACTTGGGAGGACTTGTGCTGATTTGAGGAGGATTTGGTAGACAGAGTTGGGAGAGATTCTCTTGGGCCGATTTTGGGGAAGATTGGAAACATAGTTTTATCAAAGGCTTGTGTGAGGCATAACCAAAATCTGTGAAGTCTGCGGAAACAAAGAGACAACACGTTTGTGGTTGAGGGCACGTCTGAGGTGCACCGCATGAGGTTGCAACAAAGAGAGTCTTGGTGAGGAATCTGTGTATGAGTGTCTTGGTGAGGTGAGGTGAGTCATGTTGTAGGGGCCGAATAGATTTTACATCAATTTATTTCATACTAAGACAGTAATTTCATAACAGCATAATAATCTTCATAATGGGAACTTCCGTAACTTAAATTTT
>SNQJ01S0016056.1:0-14819 GCA_010110895.2 Picea sitchensis
TGGGAAGCAGTCCCACTGGTTTTTTTAAGTATTGTAGTCCTCTTTTGCTGGCATTAGCTCTGTGCAGCCTGCCTTTGTAACAGATTTGTGGCTTTTGCCATTTTTAATATAAATCCCTCTAAACGTTATTGTCAAAAAAAAAAAACAATGTGGATCTTCTTAACATTTTAACATATTAAAATTATGGAGATTTAGGAAAACTTTTTTTTCATATTTTCAAGTATAAAAATAAATTTTAAAACAAGCCAAATAATTTCTTACATTTTTTCCTAAATATTGATTTCAGTAAACATCAACCATCATCATCATCAACATAAAATAAAATTCACAACTTCTTATAAAATAATTAAAAAACATAATAATATATTTTATTTAATAAAAAAAATTGTTTTTAAATTATTTCTAACCATTAATATTACTTTTTATTTTTTAATTATACTTAAAAATTCATTATACTTTTTAATTAATTATACTAAAAATTCATTAAATTTTTTAATTAATTATACTTTTTATTTTTTATTTTTTAATTATTACTTTTTGTTTTTAAATTATTTCTAACCATTAATATTATTTTTTATTTTTTATTTTTTAATTATTTTTTTGTTTTTATATTTTTTGAATGAAAAGTATACAATTTGAAAAAGCTTAAAATTCAATGTTTCAATTTTTTTGAACTCATATCAAGGTCATTTCATATGTTCTTATAAATGCAATAAATGTGCACAATTATATTGGGTGGTCGTTGCAATTATTAAATGTGACATTGTTTACAAAGAAAAGTATTTGGATGGCACATATACAAGTATGAAATGATTCAACGTCATTTAGAGTTCATTCCCCTAGGCATGGTTGTCATATATTGAAGGTGCAATTAAATTGTTGTAGTTCTTGAGTGGAAAATACATGTTCTTTACTTTCACTATACAAGACGTGACTTTTATCACAACAATATAGAGGTAAGCAAGATATATCAGTGTCTTCTAACTTTCAATCATATGTGAACTTTGCCATAAACTTTGCTCACCTTCTTTCTGGTTTGCTACTAAATAGTATGCTTAATAATAATATTATTAGTATCTGAGTATAACAATATATGCAATCATTTTGAGTAAAATGTGCATTCACCTTTCAATCCCTCATTACAATTTTCTTTTCACATAGAGTTGTATTCATATCGGTATGATGATCTCAAGGAACAAGGTCCTCTCCAATATCCTAGGTGTCAATTGTTTGTCCTAGCATTATAGTTATAGATGGACCTCTACTATATTCTTTTTAGGAATTTAGGTGGGAAAGCTTCCTGAAATGGATAACTCGCTTGATATAGTCTTCCTCATAACTAGACATCACTACTAATTAATATTACATAAAGTAAGGGTTAAATTTGTAACAAAAACATGGTATAGCACAAAATCTAGATTTATAACTATTAAAATTGTCAATAGTATTAAGATTTTATTCTTAGAATTCCCAAATTAAATAGGATTTGGGTTTGGTTTACTTATTTACAAATAGTTTTAAAATTCAACTTTGTTCTAAGACATTATAAAGATTAAATAACTTATACTTCTTTTTTTTTAGCCTTATAGACAAGGAGGTGAGTCTTTCCCAATAATATCACAATCATTAGGCACCCAACTTTCATCCCCTTACTATGATATGAATTTTATCACATCTTCAACTATGATGCCCTTCAAGCCCCTCTTTTGAAACTCTTTTACTAAATAATATGAATGATGATATTCCTAATCTCATAATTATATTTTCCAACGTTTTAAAATTTTTAGAGTCACAATTCTCAAGGCAAACAATTATTATAAGCAGAATCTGGAAAATTAACCACCCAAAGAACATCAACCTTAGAAGAATATTTTGTAAAACGACCTTGTAGTTAATTGAAAGTTATCTTTTTACTACAAAAAATAATGAATGCAGATGCAGGGGTAGTAGTCGTTTATGTTTGCAATGGCATTTTGAGCCATTCAAAACAATATTGCAATAAAAGAATCATACATTATACATTGTTTACTATTGTTTAATATGCATAATATGCATGCTAGAAGAAAAGAACCTAAGCCACTTTATATTTATTTTCATTTGCAATTATTCAACAATGCCAATTTCTATTATTGGTTATTTGTACCTATATTTAATAATGTCAGTAGACACCTTAGAAATAGATGGCAAAGCATTCTTCCCTACCTCTTCCACAACGCTTACAATTTACAATTTTCTCAGAAACAAAATCATCAAGCAATATAACCTTTGGTAGCATTCTAAAAAAACATTTGAGCTACAATGGACTACTTTAAGGAATTGCTCAATAAACTATTTGCTAAATTATGTTACCCTTTCATCATGTTCTAATTTCATATGCGGACCAAGTTCACTAATGTTCTACTTGTAACAAGTGTTGCATGGCAATGTAGTCCCTGCTAGGTTAGAATGGGAATAAATGCACGTTGAAGTACATGTGGTATCCATGTAGAGGATGACTTTGGCCATTGGATTCAAATATAATAGACCCAACATAGTTGAAGGAAAAAAAAAATTAGCATTTCCGAATTAGTTTTCTTTGAAATTTATCAAATATTAATAATGTTTTGCAACAAAGGTTCCTCGAAAAAAGGACCAAGAAACACACACATTAAAAATTCAAATATAACAAACACAATTTCCTGACATCCAGCATAGTTTTCTTTGAAATTTATCAAAAATTAATAATGTCTGTTACATATTTCTGGAATCTGTTATATACACATTAAACATTCAAATATAACAAACACAATCTCCTGACATCCAGCATAGTTTTCTTTGAAATTTATCAAAAATTAATAATGTGTGTTACATATTTCTGGAATCTATTCCATATTTCTGGAAATTCAAATGTGTTTGTCATATAGACTGGGATTGGGGCTCACGCGGATCATAAAAAGAAATAGGTACAAGAATTAGGACTGTGGAAAGAAGAAGTGTGTGATGGTAGAGAGGAAGACCTGAAAAGAAGAAATTGGAAGTTATGAGCCTTTGGTTAGATATTTATATTTAAAGAGGCAGAATAACTGGATTGATAAAGAAAACAAGATGGCATCAGTATAGACTTACTATGAAGTCGATGCGTTTTTGTTACTATCATCGATGGTCATTGGAATCATGCCAACCGGTTGTTGCCCTTCCTCGATGAGGTTGTCCATTCTCTGTTGGAACCATTCTTCAATGTAGCTTCTCATGGGGCCACGTTGATTTCATCCTAGATTTCTATGTCGAAAAGCTCGTTTTCTAATTTCCTTAAATCTGTAGAAATACTATGTAGAGCCTGTTCAATTTCTTCATTGTGTGCTGCATAGTCCAATATCCAGTTCTCAAGCTCATCTACACGATATTCAAGGATGTCGTAAAACTTTTCTAAAGACAACCCCTTTAAAATATCAAGTTGTTCATCGAAGGCTTCTTTGGTCATTGACAAGGATTTGAGGACTAAGTTTAGGTCTTGAACCTCGTTGGTACTTCCGGCTAAGTCTATTTGGGTCAGGTTTCTAAATAATTCTTCTTTTTCTAATATGGCTTATTCACATGATTCGACAATTGACAGCATGCTTTTAATTTTTTTATTCGCTTTGGGGAGGGGAGATCCTCTTGTCTTCTTTTCAAAGCCGAGTTGTTGATGGCATGGTTGGAAAAAGGGGTCAGCATCTGTTCATAGAAATGTTGATCATCTTTTAAATTCGTCTGCAAATGTTCGTGCAAATTATTTGCTCTCTTTCGAAAGGAAGTTATATTTTGTGATGTTTCCCAAGCTTCAGTAACTAGTTGCATTCTTTTCTTGATGTTATTCTCTACAAGGGCTCTACACGATGCGAGGACGTTGGAGGATACTTTTAACTTGGTTGCAGGGGTAGCAGGCATGGTTTTTGCTAAAGGACTGGCAAACTCTGGGGTAGCAATGAAAGCCTCCTCAAATTCCTTGACGCGGTCTTCCAATATGGCATTCTCTGCTTCAATTCCTCCAATGGAATCATCAAGAGCATCATCGGTTACGCGGTGAAATAGGGAGATTTGGGATGGCCGCATTTTCCTAAAGTTAATCTCTGTACGAGATTTGTCTTTCCTATTTTTTACATCTCTCTTTTCAATGACCATATTTTTAGATTGGTTGTCAAAAAAAACACTCTGGAATACAAAGGATTCATCTTCGTCAAAAATGTCAGTCTCATCTATTTCCATTGTGGAACTATGGTGCATCGCGTCTGCGGACGGGCCAACTTTGTGCATGTGCTTAGTTTCAATTTCAAGTTGCATCTGCTCACTTTCAATTTCTTAGGAGTGTTGGCAAGGGACTGGACACTCTTCTCACCAGATACTTTTCCTTATTGTCTGTACAATTCAATTGTGCTTCGCAATGTCTCTACGTCGCAATCGCCAGAAGCAGGAATGTTGCCGTCACTGTCTCTGTCTTTTGTCAGGCATCTATGGATAAAAGAGATGCTAAAGCCAACTACTAGTAAATGTTCTCAAAAAATCCCATTAGGGCCGAACCCTTTTATCCTTTCAGCATATGTTAGGTTCAATTTCTTGAAATGGCCTGCAAATTCGTCAATCTTGTTGACATTTCTGCACACGAAGTCCCCGACATTACAGGGTAGAGGAATGAACTGGTTTGTTTTTTCTTGTCGTGGAAAAAATGCAGCCAATGGATGTATTTCCTTGCTATTTATGTAACAAACATCTTGTCTATGATGTGGCATGGAAGGAAAGAAGGATTTTCCTTGGAGCCAAAGACCATTAGTACACTGTGATTTTCCTTTTGTTCAAGTGTCCCCTTCCTGTTCAAAAACTTGGTTGCCTAGCCAGACATCCGGGGAGCATCCTTCCCTAACAATAAATCTTTGAAAATTGAGACAAAGTCATTAAAAACTTCATAAAAACAATGGGAAGCCTTGTGCCTCCACAGGGCCTAGTACCAGAATGTTATTAGGTTGAATCCACAGTTTATTTTCTTGGAAAGAGACAGTTTTGGAAACGGACAGCAATGCACTATTAAGAAAATCAAGTAGGATGACATATAAAATTTATTTGATTCTTTGAATCGTGACAACTGGGAACAGATTTCAATGGAAATTGGCTTCCCCCAATCAAAAATGAATTGTTCCTTGACTATGAAGTACAAAATATAAATAACTATACGAGAAATGATTGTCGTGGATGCCTGTCACGTTATTCTTGTAAACAGTTAAGCAATTTCCCAGAATGGATTTCTAAAGGACTTACTTGCAAATTTTTTATATCTTCAGGAACTGTTGTCGGGTCTTCGAGGAACTCGGCTAAGATGTCCAACCCATTATCATGTTTTCCTAGGAATTGCTTGGAGTCTTGTCCTCTGAAGGTCAATGTTGGCTCCGGCAATTTTAACATCTTGCGGAAGACCTGAGGTGACAAAGAAATAGGAGAATGGTGGCGCGGTGGAATAATTCTTTGGCTTGAAATATATTTTTTGACGCACCAAGAGACCACCTCCTTACAGTGAAAAACCTCAGGGACGTAGCCTGCACAAGCGATTCCAGAGGTCCAAATCACTTCGTTCTGGGTGGAACGGGATGAATAGTAAGAGTATGCCCTGGACCACTGGAAGTTTTGGTCCTGGCGTCTGAAGATATTCACTATATCTCCACAAAATTGTTGTCGACCAACTGCCATAAGTTTACAAGAATATTTGTTTTCTCTAGACGATGATTGAAATGTAAAGTTGGAAGGGATAATATAACATTGCGCAAATCTTGGTCCAATGCGTGTGAATGGGAGATCTCCTCGAGACTTTCGATCATTAATGACAATTTCGACAGCTATTGCATGGTGCATTGTTAACATTAAAGACTAGTAATTGCACACATAGAAGTGCGAACATTGTGTATACGGCAATGAGCGATTAAGCATTGGAGATTTATTGAACAGGCCAACGCGATGACCCATGTTTGAGATGAACAATCGGAAGGGACAATATAACTCTTTTCATATCTTGGTTTAATGTGTATTAATGGGAGATCTCCTCGAGCGTGTCGCTCATTAATGACAATGTTGACGGTTCCTGCATGGTGAGTTGTTATCATGAAAGGTTACTAATTGCATATTAAGAAAGAAGTATGAAGGTCGTGGGGAAGGGAAAGAGCAGTTAAGGAGTGTTTAATTATCGAAAGCGGTTGGGCGAGCTTCAAAATAGGGCTACAAGGTACAACTGTTGGAGGTGAGGACGCGAGGGTCAAATTATATGTCTCGGAACTTTTTGAGTGCAATATGTATAACACCGAAGAGGGTATGATAGGACAGTCCAGAGGGAAATTTGTATATCATGAAAGTTCGAGTAATGTTTGCAAGACACGAAACAATGGAGGTGCAAACGTGAGCCCGCCTATCCGGGAACCCGCAATCGAAAAAGTGGCTCAAGTATGGAATAGAGAAACGGTTGGGCGGATTCATTTTCACTAATATATTGAAACTTGTAATATATATCCCATTGCATGGCAAGATATTTTTTGTATGTCTCTGGGCAAAAAAGAGAAAATAAGAGAAGATCAATTAATTTAAATTCGAGGAGTCAAGATTTAATTAAATTTCACTGTCTCGTCGACGCTTTTGCTTTTTAATGGTGGTATGTACGGTTGTTTCATGATGAAATATTAGCATTAAACCTTGGTCGAGCATAGTAAACAGTGCCTAAGAATTGGAGATTTCGTGAACCTGCCAACCCGAGGAACCACGAAAGAGATTCCATGAAATGGGCAAGTATGGAAAGTCGTCGAACGGACTTCAGAATTAGGGTGACAATGGTTCCCCAGATGACGTGACTTCCCGAGGGTCAAATTGTACGTCTCGGAAATTGAATGCAAAATGTGTACCACGGAAGAGAGGATGATATGGGAGTTTGGCGGTCAATTTGTATACGGCAGACCCTTTTGGTCATTAATGACATGTTTAAGGTTCATGCACAATGAAGTTCTAGCATTAAAGCTTGTCAATTTCATTTCCAAAGAGAAGTAAGAAGGTGGCGGGGTTAGGGAACAACAAGTGAGGAATGGCTAATTATCGAAAGCGGTTGGTGACACTTCGAAATAGGGCTACAAGATACAACCAGTAGAGGTGAGGGCCCAAGGGTCAAATTGTATCTCTCGGGAGTGTTGACCGCAGAATGTGTAACATGGAAGAGGGCATGATGATGCATTCCTGTGGACAAACTGTATATCGCGAAACTCTGGGTATTGTTTGCTAGTCATGGAACATTGGAAACACAATCCTGAGATCGTCAGTCCGGGAACCCGCAATCGAAAAAATGTCTAAGTATGAAATAGGAAAATGGAAGGCCGAACTCGATACACAGTAAATGTACAATGTCATGGAGATACACCCAACTTGGGGCTAAGTATTGAAAGGAACAACAGATGACTAGGCTCGTGACGGGGCATTCCAGCGGACAAATTGTATATCACGGAACTTCAGGCAGTGTTTGCAAGTTGCGGAAGATTCCAAACACAATTTCGAGGTCGTCAATCTGGGAACCCGCAATCGAAAAAGTGTCCAAGTATGGAATAGGGAAACGCTAGCCCGGACTTGTTTCCGCTAATATATTGAAATTTGTAATAGTTTTTCCATTACCTGGCAAGATCTTCTTTGCATGTTTCTGGACAAGTTTTGTAGGGATGGTTAGTCCTCGAGACTTCTGCTTATTAATGACGATCCTTACGGTTGTTGCATGATGGCATTTTAGTATAGAGTGCATGACGATGCATTGTTGTGGACAAACTATATATTGCGAAACTTCGGGTACTGTTTGCTAGTCATGGAACATTGGAAACACAATCCTCAGCCCGCCAGTCCGGGAACCCGCAATCGAAAAAATGTCTAAGTATGAAACAGGGAAACATAAGAGTGAACTCGATACACAGTAAATGTACAATGTCATGGAGATATAGCCAACTTGGGGCTAAGTATTGAAAGGAATGGCAGATGGTTGGGCTCGTGACGGGGCATTCCAGTGGACAAATTGTATATCGCGGAACTTCGAGCACTGTTTGCAAGATGCGGAAGATTCTGAACACAATTTTGAGGCCGTCAATATGGGAACCCGCAATCGAAAAAGTGTCCAACTGTGGAATAGGGAAACGCTGGCCTAGACTTGTTTTCGCTAATATATTGAAATTTGTAATAGCTTTGCCACTACCTGGCAACATATTCTTTGCATGTTTCTGGACAAGTTCTGTAGGGCTGGTTAGTCCTCGAGACTTATGCTTATTAATGACGATCCTTACGGTTGTTTCATGATGGAATTTTAGTATAGAGGGAATGATGATGCATTCATGTGGACAAACTGTATATCGCAGAACTCCGGGTACTGTTTGCTAGTCATGAAACATTGGAAACACAATCCTGAGCCTGCTAGTCCGGGAACCCACAATCGAAAAAATGTCTAAGTATGAAACAGGGAAACAGAAGGGCGGACTTGATACACAGTAAATGTACAATTTCATGGAGATACATCCAACTTGGGTCTAAGTATTGAAAGGAACGACGGACTGTTGGGCTCGTGACGAGGCATTCCAGCGGACAAATTGTATATTGTGGAACTCCGGGCATTGTTTGCAAGTTGCGGAAGATTCCAAATACAATTTCGAGGTCGTCAATCTGGGAACCCGCAATTGAAAAAGTGTCCAAGTATGGAATAGGGAAACGTTGGCCCGGACTTGTTTTTGCTAATATATTGAAATTTGTAACAGCTTTGCCATTACCTAGAAAGATCTTCTTTGCATGTTTCTGGACAAGTTTTGTAGGGATGGTTGGTCCTCGAGACTTTTGCTTATTAATGATGATCTTTACGGTTGTTGCATGATGGTGTTTTAGTATTAAACCTTTGGTGTTGCATATTTGGAAAGAAGTACGAGGATGGATGGAACATGAAAAAGTGACTAGGAGTTGGAGATTATGTGAACCTGCCAACGCGAGGATCCAAAATAGGGTTACAAGGTCTCCCTAAAAGACGCGAGGGCCCGACGGTCAAATTGTATAGCTCGGAACATTTGAATGCATAATGTGTAACACGAAAGAGGGGATGATGTCGAAGTCTGATAGTAAATTTGTATATGGCGGAGGACCGGGTGCAAATTCTTTCATACCAGTGTGTTCAGTTGTCACTAGTAAGAGCATAGTTAATGTATATTAGGAAGGACGCAAAGTTAGTGGAGATGGAAGGCAACGACAGATACTTTGAGACATGTGTGAACCCTCGTAGAGTGAATCTTGCGAGTTCGAGGAGTCTGTGGTGGAATTCTAGATCACGGAAGTTTTGAGTGTAAGATGTATATCATGGAACAAGAAGCAGTCGAGTTCGTAAGCGCCAACCCGGCAACCTCGACCATAAAATTGGCTAAGTATGGAAAGGAACAACAGTCGGTCAGATTCGTCATGTGAGGATATAGATGGAGATGAAGATATGTCAGCCCGCCAACCCTAGAACCCATGATCATAGAAAGGTGACTAAGTATATAACCAGAAAGAGATAATGGACGGGAAGAAGAAAAGGGGAAAAGGGCTAAGTATCTCACAATAGAAAATCTATTTTTCGTTTATTAATGCCAATCTTTTCGAACCCCTGGTGAGTTCTCACTAGTAAAAGCATAAATTGAATATCACGGAAGTTCTTCGACTACAAGATGTATATGACGGAACAGGGAACATAAGTGTTGGATACCGCAAACCCAGGACATGGTGGCTAGATAATTGGCTAAGTAGTGGCCAAGATAAAGTTTTTATATTTATTCCAATAGTATTCATATTAATAGATATTAATAGATTATTTATGGTTCAAATGTAAATCATCTCCCAATTTGCAGGATGTTGTTCGGTTCGCAAATTTCGTTGAAATCATGGAAGTTTTGAGTGCAAGATGTATATAACGCAACAAGAAGCAGCAGAGTTCGAAAGCGCCAACCCGGCAATCGCAACCATAAAATTGGATAAGTATGGAAAGGAACAGCGATCGATTGGATTCGTCATGTGAGGATATAGATGGAGATGAAGAAATGTCAGCTACCAACCCTGGAACCCGCAATCATAGTTTATTAATGCCAATCTTTTCGAACCATCATCTTCCAATTTGCAGGATGTTGTTCGGTTCGCAAATTTTGTTGAAAACAATAAGCAATAGAAAGAAAGAAAGAAAAAAATTAAAATATATATATGACGCAACATTTTTTGTATATCCACTGATATTATCAAATAGAAGAAGATGCAATATATGCAAGATATTGAACAAGAACATGACGTCAACACTTGAGTTTACTTGTTGTAATAGTCATTAATTCATTCTATTTACGGGACTCGAAGAATGAAAGCAGGATGGGTCCTCCAATTTCTTTCTTTAAGTATAGGGCGGGCACCACATAAGTATGGCCTATGACAAATTATTCTTCCATGTAAAATGTAAGGAACGAACAGAGTAGCCTTTATTTAAATCGAAGTACTGGGCAGCAGAAAGAAAAGCTTGTCGTCCATGTTTAACGACACACAGAAAAAATGTACAAAATAAAATGAAAAGCAATACCATATATTGGAAAACAACATAAAAAAAACCCGCAAATATTCTATATTCGAATAAGATGGGTTACAAAATACAGCTGATATTATTTGCCACAATGACTGCGATTTGTCCTACCGCCGACCAAAAAAAAACATGTACAATAATGAAGCTTGTGGATAGTCTTCTTGACGATCAAATGCTTCATTCATAAAAAACAACGAGTTGAATATCAATTTCGGGTCTTGGACTTCATTGGTGTTTCCAACTAGATCTATCCCAACTTTTTGAATAGCTTGTGTCTTCTAGATATGGCATGCCTACTTTGGTTGGTTATTCAACATTCCATTCTTTGTTAAGTGTTAATTTCCCTCTGTCGTCAAAAAATTGGGGTTTAAGGTGCCTTCCTTGTAATGTTCATGACCATTGACATCCGAGACAACTTAGAAATGTGATTCAGGCCCAATTCAAAGTCGAGGGAGTCATTTTATGTGACGTCGGCTCTGGGGGAAACAAATCCTGTTAGGCAACAAAAGTTGGGACAAAAAAAAAAAACAAGTTTGTTGTGATTGTTATTCTCCCTGTATTCGATCATCTGTTTGGTTGAAAAGCCTCCCTAAAGATTTGTATGTTGAACTTCTTTGTTTTATTGTGGTAAATTGGAAGGAACGTCTAAGCCAGCTGCAAAATGTTCCTCTGTTGAAGTACATGACTTCTTCCAGCAGCACAGGTTTGGCAAGTGTATCAAATGTTGCAGATCGCATTAGAATATATCTTTCGTTGTAAGGGTGGCAGACATGGCGGCCCATAAAAAGGTCTGGAATGTTCGGAAGTGACGCCAAATATTACTCCATGCCTGAATACACTCAGAAGGAAATTATAAAATTGGATACCAACGAACGTGAGAAACTGTATGCGCATTTGAATCAACATTCTAAAATTATAGAACGTTTTATGCCAAAGTTGTAACAAAATAGACAGACAGTGAGTTTCTATGTCAAATAGTGTTGAGCGACCTCTGGATGCAGTAACAGACTCGACATACAATCAACTTTCGATCACTACTAATACTAATGCCAAGTGTAAGAAGTCATGATCCCAGGTTCCAGGTAGTTTCACCTTCAGGCATCCACATAGGCGGTGATCCCAGGCTCTAGATAGCTTCGACTTCGGACATTGACATTGGTGGTGGCAATGGGAACAGTGTTACTGACTGCAGTACGACAATGCGGTGAACAAGCAAGGTTGTCATTGTCAAAGCACTTAAACTGCAGGATTATCAGACCTGCAAAGAACATCGACTTTAGTGTTGCTTTCTCACGAAATCTACAATGTTGCTTTGAGTCCATAAATCTTTGGACGTTGGGTGTCCTGTGCGATAATGACCTTGACATTATGTACATGTCAGACATCTATTATCTGACATTGCAGTGTTAATGCAATTGCCATAGTGGACGACGGCTCAATTGCATTGGCACAAACAATATTAATTTTGTGATTAATTAACATCCTTGAAGGACGTGAACCCCAAACAACGCCTAAAACGTTTCGAACAGTCGTCTGTTAAACAAAATATATTGTTCTATATTTAAAAAAAATAAAAATTGTATGGTTTGAACATATATATTGTTTTCAAATATCGCATCAACTGCAACAGAAGAAATGCATTTTCCTTATCCAAAGCAAGGGAAACAACAGGAAGATTGACATTAGGTGGAAACAAATTTGTAAACACACCACTACATTAAGGTCTCTTCTAAAGAATGAAATAAGATGATTACATGAAGGTGGTAGTAAAAGGTGATTTTCAGAAACCAAATCATTACCTGAACATGTGAAACTTCTTGCAGAAGGTGGTAGTATAAAGTAATCCTCAGAAAGTGTTGCAAAGTCCATAATCCAGTTATATGTGTAGGATTAGTAAAATAAAAAATGTGCAGTAGTGATAGACAATTGATTGTATGTGGAGTCTGTAACTACGTCCAGAGGACAATGAACAAACTTTGACAAAGAATATGGCTTTCTATCAAGTCTCTTACCACACCCAGGAGTAGCTCAACAAACTTTGAAATAGAAACTTCTATAATTTTAGTATGTTGTTTTAACCACCCATACAGTTTCTCTTACTCGTGGCGATCCAAATCTATAATTTCCTTCTGAGTACATTCGCAAATGGAGTAATATTTCACGTCATTTCCGAATATTACAGACCATTTTGCAAGCCACAGTAAGTGCGACTCCTCTGACGGAAGACAAATTCTTGTGTGCTCTGCAGAATTTGATACACTTGCCAAATCTGTGTTGTTGGAAGAAACTATATACTTCAATGAAGGAGCAATTTGGAGGTGACCTGAAATTCCCTTCCAACTCCCAGCAAGAAAACAAAGAAGATCAACAAACAAATCTCCAAGTAGGCCTTTCAACCAACCAAAGCATCGAATACAGGGAGAACACCAATCAAAAGATACTTGTTTTTTTTTTTTCCCTGTCTGAGTTTATGTTGGATAATAGAGTTTTATTATCCAACATAGGTTGTTTTATAATTTTTTATTTTGCAATGATCCCAGACCATTTAATTAGTGCCATGCCATGATTGTGAGTAATGTAATGTGAGTAATGTAAAGTCATGATACACATGTTGCTTGCGCGTGTATTACGTCATGATCTGAGGTGTTGCATAGTGTCATTTCAATTATTTTGTATATTATTGTTACTTTTTTTTCCAACATAAAATTTCTCGTTATATTATATTATATAATAGTGCTCAAGGCAGAAAATACAT
Source organism: Picea sitchensis (assembly GCA_010110895.2). Classification (NCBI taxonomy): domain Eukaryota; kingdom Viridiplantae; phylum Streptophyta; class Pinopsida; order Pinales; family Pinaceae; genus Picea; species Picea sitchensis. The sequence goes on from SNQJ01S0016056.1 coordinate 13,341, forward strand.
CCAATTCCACTCCAAACCAGTGATAAAATAGTAAGACAAAAACCAACATGTAGGCTAATACATAGAGGCAAGAAGCCCCAGTCCCAAAACTGTCCCTGCATAAAAGACCAACCCCAAAATTTCATCCTAGAGACATCAACTATGACTATTGTAGGACAGAAAAGTCCAAAAAAGTAAAAAAAAACTTTCTCCGATAGATATCAAAAGAGGTTTAAGAACAAGGTGGGGCCCTCATTTCCATCTTCCCAGTGATTGTAAGCTATCTTTTTTTCTTGCATCAGAAGTGCCTGCTTGGATAATAGATCTGCCTCCTTGTTACAATCTCTACATATGTGTAAAATGTTGATAGTGTTGAATGTTTTACTGAGATCTCTAATTCTATCCTTCCAGCAATCCAGAGAGATAACATGTAAGTTCCCTTTGTTGTTTAACCAGTGGATGACAATTCTTGAATCTCTGAAAACTTGTAATTCTGTGATATGTAACCAAGAAGCCAGAGTTAGAGTTGCCCAGACACCCAAACGTTATGCCCTAGTGTTTGTACCTGAGCCATAGTTGAAAGTCCACTTATATGTTGTATGATCATTTATCCTTAGCACCCCTCCAACACCACTTTGTTGTCCATTTATTTGAGTTGCTCCATCAAACCATCCTATTGTCAAAAAGTCTTTTGATAAATACTTAGTGGGTCTGATAACTTGAACTTTTTGCTTTTCAGTGTGTCTTCCAACTCCTCCAAGAGACCTGCAAACTATCGATTGAATAAAAGAGCTTCCATTTTCAAATATAACTTTGTTACGTTCCAACCAAACTTGCCAGCTGATAATGGAAAGAAGAGAAAATGAAAGACAAAAAAGGATACATGAAATCCTTATTGTTACTTACATACTACTTCTTAACCACCCTTGCATGAAGAGTTTAATCTTTACTTTATGATGATATAACAAAGCTTAGTTAAAATTGTCCATTCGATCTAGTTCTCTTAAGTCGCATTTACTTATTGGCTTGGACATATTACACTATATGTTTATCTTTCCTCTTTACATTTTGAGAGATATAATAAAAACATTTTGAGAAGAATTAGCTCCTCGCACTATAATGTCTTTAAAAAATACAATATCATTTATTGTGAGATACTCACTATCAATATTTTATTATTTTACATCCCTAATCTTTTTTTAATCTATGAAAACTTTAATCAATTTGTGTAATTATTTAATAACCATAATAAAATAATTCATTATTGCACTCCCTCTACTTAGGTTATAAGGGGGGGTTTGTGAAGGGGGGTTTGTGGGAACATCACTCAATAGAAGAAAGTTGAAAATAAGGTGCTTTGAACCCTTTGAATTCCTCACTTGTTATTATTCTTAATGATTTAAACGTTTCAAGTTAACATTAAAAACTTATGATGTTTTAAGTGAATGTATTCTTTAAGATTTATGTTTATTTAATGTAATATAAAGTTGGTTTAAGTTG
>SNQJ01S0016056.1:18297-31264 GCA_010110895.2 Picea sitchensis
CAAAAAACTTTTTGACAATAGGATGGTTTGATGGAGCAGCTCAAATAAATGGACAACAAAGTGGTGTTGGAGGGGTGCTAAGGATAAATGATCATACAACATATAAGTGGACTTTCAACTATGGCCCAGGTACAAACACTAGGACATAACGTTTGGGTGTTTAGGCAACTCTAACTCTGGCTTCTTGGTTACATATCACATAATTACAAGTTTTCAGAGATTCAAGAATTGTCATCCACTGGTTAAACAACAAAGGGAACTTACATGTTATCTCTCTGGATTGCTGGAAGGATAGAATTAGAGATCTCAGTAAAACATTCAACACTATCAACGTTTCACACATATGCAGAGATTGTAACAAGGAGGCAGATCTATTATCCAAGCAGGCACTTCTGATGCAAGAGAAAAAGATAGCTTACAATCATTGGGAAGATGGAAATGATGGCCCCACCTTGTTCTTTAGCCTCTTTTGATATCTATCGAAGAAAGTTTTTTTTTACTTTTTTGGACTTTCCTGTCCTACAGTAGTCATAGTTGATGTCTCTAGGATGAAATTTTGGGGTTGGTCTTTTATGTGGAGACAGTTTTGGGACCGGGGCTTCTTGCCTCTATGTATCAACCTACATGTTGGTTTCTGTCTTACTATTTTATCACTGGTTTGGAGTGGAATTGGATGTATTTTCTGCCTTGAGCACAGTTATATAATATAATATAACAAGAAATTTTATGTTGGAAAAAAAAGTGACAATAGTATACAAAATAATTGAAATGACACTATGCAACACCTAAGATCATGACGTAATACACGCACAAACAACATGTGTATCATGACTTTACATTACTCACATTACATTACTCGCAATCATGACATGGCACTAATTAAATGGTCTGGGATCATTGCAAAATAAAAAATTATAAAACAACCTATGTTGGATAATAAAACTCTATTATCCAACAGAAACTCAGACAGGGAAAAAAAAAAAAACAAGTATCTTCTGATTGGTGTTCTCCCTGTATTCGATGCTTTGGTTGGTTGAAAGGCCTGCCTGGAGATTTTTTTGTTGATCTTCTTTGTTTTCTTGCTAGGAGTTGGAAGGGAATTTCAGGTCACCTGCAAAACGTTCCTTCATTGAAGTATATAGTTTCTTCCAACAACACAGATTTGGCAAGTGTATCAAATTCTGCAGAGCACACAAGAATTTGTCTTCCGTCAGAGGAGTCACACTTATCGTGGCTTGCAAAATGGTCTGTAACATTAGGAAATGACGCGAAATATTACTCCATTCGTGAATGTACTCAGAAGGAAATTATAGATTTGGATCGTCACGAGTAAGAGAAACTGTATGGGTGGTTAAAATGACATCCTAAAATTACAGAAGTTTCTATTTCAAAGTTTGTTGAGCTACTTCTGGGTGTGGTAAGAGACTTGACAGAAAGCCATATTCTTTGTCAAAGTTTGTTCACTGTCCTCTGGATGTAGTTACAGACTCCACATACAATCAATTGTCTATCGCTACTGCACATTTTTTTATTTTACTACTCCTACACATATAACTGGATTATGGACTTTGCAACACTTTCTGAGGATTACTTTATACTACCACCTTCTGCAAGAAGTTTCGCGTGTTCATGTAATGATTTGGTTTTTGAAAATCACCTTTTACTACCACCTTCATGTAATCATCTTATTTCATTCTTTAGAAGAGACCTTAATGTAGTGGTGTGTTTGCGAATTTGTTTCCACCTAATGTCAATCTTCCTGTTGTTTCCCTTGCTTTGGATAAGGAAAATGCATTTCTTCTGTTGCAGTTGATGCAATATTTGAAAACAATATATATGTTCAAACCATACAATTTTTTTTTTTTAATATAGAACAATGTATTTTGTTTAAGAGATGACTGTTCGAAACGTTTTAGGTGTTGTTTGGGGTTCACGTCCTTCAAGGATGTTAATTAATCACAAAATTAATATTGTTTGTGCCAATGCAATTGAGTCGTCGTCCACTATGGCAATTGCATTAACACTGCAATGTCAGATAATAGATGTCTGACATGTACATAATGTCAAGGTCATTATCACACAGGACACCCAACGTCCAAAGATTTATGGACTCAAAGAAACATCGTAGATTTCGTGAGAAAGCAACACTAAAGTCGATGTTCTTTGTAGGTCTGAAAATCCTGCAGTTTAAGTGCTTTGACAATGACAACCCTGCTTGTTCACCGCATTGTCACACTGTAGTCAGTAGCACTATTCCCATTGCCACCGCCAATGTCAATGTCCGAAGCCGAATCTATCTAGAGCCTGGGATCACCGCCTATGTGGATGCCTGAAGGTGAAACTACCTGGAACCTGGGATCACGACTTCTTACACTTGGAATTAGTATTAGTAGTGATAGAAAGTTGATTGTATGTCGAGTCTGTTACTGCATCTAGAGGTCAATCAACACTATTTGACATAGAAACTCGCCGTTTGTCAATTCTGTTACAACTTTGGCACAAAATGTTCTGTAATTTTAGAATGTTGATTCAAACGCACATACAGTTTCTCACATTCGTTGGTATCCAATTTTATAATTTCCTTCTGAGTGTATTCGGGCATGGAGTAATATTTGGCATCACTTCCAAACATTCCAGACCTTTTTGTGGGCCGCCATGTCTGCCACCCCTATGACAAAAGATATATTCTAATGCGATCTGCAACATTTGATACATTTGCCAGACCTGTGCTGCTGGAAGAAGTCATGTACTTCAACAGAGGAACATTTTGCAGCTGGCTTGGACATTCCTTCCAATTTACCGTAATAAAACAAAGAAGTTCAACATACAAATCTTCAGGGAGGATTTTCAACCAAACAGATGATCGAATATAGGGAGAATGACAATCACAACATACTTGATTTTTTTTTTGTCTCAGCTTTTGTTGCCTAACAAGATTTGTTTCCCCCAGAGCCGATGTCACATAAAATGACTCCCTCGACTTTGAATTGGGCCTGAATCACATTTCTAAGTTGTCTCGGATGTCAATGGTCAGGAACATTACAAGGAAGGCACCTTAAACCCCAAGTTTTCGATGACAGAGGGAAATTAACACTTAACAAAGAATGGAATGTTGAATAACCAACCAATGTAGGCATGCCATATCTAGAAGACACAAGCTATTCAAAAAGTTGGGATAGATCTAGTTGGAAACACCAATGAAGTCCAAGACCTGAAATTGATATTCAACTTGTTGTTTTTTACGAATGAAGCATTTGATCGTCAAGAAGACTGTCCACAAGCGTCATTATTGTACATGTTTTTTTTTGGTTAGCGGCAAGACAAATCGCAGTCATTGTGGCAAATAATCTCAACTGTATTTTGTAACCCATCTTATTTGAATATAGAATATTGCGGGTTTTTTTTATGTTGTTTTCCAATATCTGGTATTTCTTTTCATTTTATTTTGTACATTTTTTTTGTGCGTCGTTAAACATGGACGACAAGCTTTTCTTTCTGCTGCCCAGTACTTCGATTTAAATAAAGGCTACTCTGTTCGTTCCTTACATTTTACATGGAAGAATAATTTGTCATAGGCCATACTTATGTGGTGCCCGCCCTATACTTAAAGAAAGAAATTGGAGGACCCGTCCTGCTTTCATTCTTCAGGTCTCGTAAATAGAATGAATTAATGACTATTACAACAAGTCAACTCAAGTGTTGACGTCATGTTCCTATTCAATATCTTGCATATATTGCATCTTCTTCTATTTGATAATATCCGTGGATATACAAAAAATGTTGCATCATATATATATATATATATATAATTTTTTTTTTCTTTCTATTGCTTATTGTTTTCAACGAAATTTGCGAACCAAACAACATCCTGCAAATTGGAAGATGATGGTTCGAAAAGATTGGCATTAATAAAGGAACAATAGATTTTCTTCTGTGAGATACTTAGCCCCTTTCCCCTTTTCTTCTTCCCATTTATTATCACTTTCTGGTTATATACTTAGTTGCCTTTCTATGATCGCGGGTTCCAGGGTTGGCGGATGACATATCTTCATCTCCATCTATATCCTCACATGACGAATCTGATCGATCGCTGTTCCTTTCCATACTAATCCAATTTTATGGCCGTGATTTCCGGGTTGGCGCTTTCAAACTCTGCTGCTTCTTGTTGCGTTATATACAACTTGCACTCAAAACTTCCATGATTTCAACGAAATTTGCGAACCGAACAACATCCTGCAAATTGGGAGATGATTTACATTTGAACCAGAAATAATCTATTAATATCTATTAATATGAATATTATTGGAATAAATATAAAAACTTTCTCTTGGCCACTACTTAGCCAATTATCTAGCCACCATGTCCCGGGTTTGCGGTATCCAACACTTATGTTCCTTGTTCCGTCATATACATCTTGTAGTCGAAGAACTTCCGTGATATGCAATTTATGCTTTTACTAGTGAGAACTCACTAGGGGTTCAAAAAGATTGGCATTAATAAATGAAAAATAGATTTTCTACTGTGAGATACTTAGCCCTTTTCCCCTTTTCTTCTTCCCGTCCATTATTGCTTTCTAGTTATATACTTAGTCACCTTTCTATGATCGCGGGTTCCAGGGTTGGCAGGCTGACATATCTTCATTTCCATCTATATCCTCACATGACGAATTCGACCGACTATTGTTCCTTTCCATACTTAGCCAATTTTATGGTCAAGGTTGCCGGGTTGGCGCTTACGAACTCAGCTGTTTCTTGTTCCATGATATACATCTTACACTCAAAACTTCTGTGATCTACAATTCCACCGCGGACTCCTCGAACTCGCAAGCTTCACTCTACGAGGGTTCACAAATGTCTCAAAGTATCTGTTGCTGCCTTCCATCCCCACTAACTTTGCGTCCTTCCTAATATACATTAACTATGCTCTTACTAGTGACAACTGAACACACTGGTATGAAAGAATTTGCACCCGGTCCTCCGCCATATACAAATTGACTATTGGACTCCGACATCGTCCCCTCTTCCGTGTTACACATTATGCATTCAAATGTTCTGAGCTATACAATTTGACCGTCGGGCCCTCACGTCTTCTAGGGAGACCTTGTCACCCTATTTTGGATCCTCGCGTTGGCGGGTTCACAGAATCTCCAACTCCTAGTCACTTTTTCGTGTTCCGCCCATCCTCGTACTTCTTTCCAAATATGCAACACCAAAGGTTTAATACTAAAAAACCATCATTCAACAACCGTAAAGATTGTCATTAATAAGCAAAAGTCTCGAGGACCAACCATCCCTACAAAACTTGTCCAGAAACATGCAAAGAAGATCTTTCTAGGTAATGGCAAAGCTATTACAAATTTCAATATATTAGCGAAAACAAGTCCAGGCCAATGATTCCCTATTCCATACTTGGACACTTTTTCGATTGCGGGTTCCCAGATTGACGACCTCGAAATTGTGTTTGGAATCTTCCGCAACTTGCAAACAGTGCCCGGAGTTCCATGATATACAATTTGTCTGCTGGAATGCCTCGTCACGAGCCCAACCGTCCGTCGTTCCTTTCAATACTTAGCCCCAAGTTGGATGTATCTTCATGAAATTGTACATTTACTATGTATCAAGTCCGCCCTTCTGTTTCCCTGTTTCATACTTAGACATTTTTTCGATTGCGGGTTCCCGGACTGGCGGGCTCAAGATTGTGTTTCCAATGTTCCATGACTAGCAAACAGTACCCGAAGTTCCGCGATATATAGTTTGTACGCATGAATGCGTCATCATGCCCTCTATACTACAATGCCATCACGAAAAAACCATAAGGATCGTCATTAATAAGTATAAGTCTCGAGGACTATCTAGCCCTACAAAACTTGTCCAGAAACATGTAAAGAATATCTTGCCAGGTAATGGCAAAGCTCTTACAAATTTCAATATATTAGCGAAAACAAGTCTGGGCCAGCGTTTCCCTATTCCATAGTTGGAAACTTTTTTGATTGCGGGTTCCCATACTGATGGCCTCAAAATTGTGTTTGGAATCTTCCGTAGCTTGCAAACAGTGCCCGAAGTTCCGCGATATACAATTTGTCCACTAGAATGCCCCATCACGAGCCCAGCCGTCCGCCATTCCTTTCAATACTTAGCCCCAAGTTGGCTATATCTCCATGAAATTGTACATTTATTGTGTATCAAGTTCACCCTTCCGTTTCCCTGTTTCATACTTAGACATTTTTTGGATTGCGGGTTCTCGGACTGGCGGGCTGAGGATTGTGTTTCCAATGTTCCATGACTAGCAAACAGTACCCGAAGTTTCGTGATATACAATTTGTCCACAAAAATGCATCATCATGCACTCTATACTAAAACGCCATCATGCAACAACCGTAAGGATCGTCATTAATAAGTAGAAGTCTCGAGGACTAACCATCCCTACAAAACTTGTCCAGAAACATGCAAAGAAGATCTTGCCAGGTAATGGAAAAGCTATTACAAATTTCAATATATTAACGGAAACAAGTCCGGGCCAGCGTTTCCCTATTCCATACTTGGACACTTTTTCGATTGCGGGTTCCTAGATTGACGACCTCGAAATTGTGTTTCGAATCTTCCGCAACTTGCAAACACTGCCCGACGTTCCGCGATATACAATTTGTCCGCTGGAATGCCCTGTCACGAGCCTAGTCATCCGTCGTTCCTTTCAATACTTAGCCCCAAGTTGGGTGTATCTCCATGACATTGTACATTTACTGTGTATCGAGTCCGGCCTTCCATTTCCCTGTTTCATACTTAGACATTTTTTCGATTACGGGTTCCTGGACTGACGGTCTCAGGATTGTGTTTCCAATGTTCCATGACTAGAAAACAGTACCCAGAGTTCCGCGATATACAGTTTTTCCGCAGGAATGCATCATCATGCCCTCTTCCATGTTACACGTTCTGCGGTCAACACTCCCGAGAGATAAAATTTGACCCTCGGGCCCTCACCTCTGCTGGTTGTATCTTGTATCCCTATTTCGAAGCGTCACCAACCGCTTTCGATAATTACCCATTCCTCACTTGTTGTTCCCTATCCTTTCCACCTTCTTACTTCTCTTTGGAAATGAAATTGGAAAGCTTTAATGCTAGAACTTCGTTGTGCATGAACCTTAAACATGTCATTAATGACCGAAAGGGTTTGTCGTATACAAATTGACCGCCGGACTCCCATATCATCCTCTCTTCCGTGGTACACATTTTGCATTCAATTTCCAAGACGTACAATTTGACCCTCGGGAAGTCACGTCATCTGGGGAACCATTGTCACCCTAATTCTGAAGCCTGTATGACGACTTTCCATACTTGCCCATTTCATGGAATCTGTTTCGCGGTTCCTTGGATTGGCGGGTTCACGAAATCTCCAATTCTTAGGCACTGTTTACTATGCTCGACCAAGGTTTAATGCTAATATCTCATCATGAAACAACCGTACAGACCACCATTAAAAAGCAAAAGCATCGACGAGACAATGAAATTTAATTAAATCCTGACTCCTTGAATTTAAATTAATTTATCCTCTCTTATTTTCTCTTTTCTGCCCAGAGACATGCAGAAAATATCTTTCCATGCAATGGGATATATATTACAAGTTTCAATATATTAGCGAAAATGAATCCGCCCAACTGTTTCTCTATTCCATACTTGAGCCACTTTTTCGATTGCAGGTTCCCAGATAGGCAGGCTCACGTTTGCACCTCCATTGTTCCGTGTCCTGCAAACATTACTCGGACTTCCGCGATATACAAATTTCCCTCTAGACTGTTTTATCATACCCTCTTCGGTGTTATGCGTATTGCACTCAAAAAGTTTCGAGACATATAATTTGTCCCTTGCGTCCTCACCTCGAATAGTTGTACCTTGTAACCCTATTTTGAAGCCCCACCCAACCGCTTTTGATAATTAGACACTCCTTAACTACTCTTTCCCTTCCCCGCGACCTTCATACTTCTTTCTTAATATGCAATTAGTAACCTTTCATGATAACAACTCACCATGCAGGAATCGTCACTATTGTCATTAATGAGCGACACGCTCGAGGATATCTCCCATTAATACACATTAAACCAAGATATGCAGAGAGTTATATTGTCCTTTCCAATTGTTCATCTCAAACATGGGTCGTCGCGTTGGCCTGTTCAATAAATCTCCAATGCTTAATCGCTCATTGCCGTATCCACAATGTTCGCACTTCTATGTGTGCAATTACTAGTCTTTAATGTTAACAACGCACCATGCAATAGCCGTCGAAATTGTCATTAATGAGCGAAAGTCTCGAGGAGATCTCCCATTCACACGCATTGGACCAAGATTTGCGCAACGTTATATTATCCCTTCCAACTCTACATTTCAATCATCGTCTAGAGAAAACAAACATTCTTGTAAACTTATGGCAGTAGGTCGACAACAATTTTGTGGAGATACAATGAATATCTTCGGACATCAGGACCAAAACTTCTAGTGGTCCAAGGCATACTCTTACTATTCATCCCATTCCACCCAGAACGAAGTGATTTGGACCTCTGGAATCGCTCGTGCAGGCTACGTCCCTGAGGTTTTTGACTGTAAGAGAGGTGGTATCTTGGTGCGTCGAAAAATATATTTTAAGCCAAAGAATTATTCCACCGCGCGACCATTCTCCTATTTCTTTGTCACCTCAGGTCTTCCGCAAGATGTTAAAATTGCCGGAGCCAACATTGACCTTCAGAGGACAAGAATCCAAGCAATTCCTAGAAAAACATGATAATGGGTTGGACATCTTAGCCGAGTTCCTCGAAGACCCGACAATAGTTCCTGAAGATATCAAAAAGTTGCAAGTAAGTTCCTTTAGAAATCCATTCCGGGAAATTGCTTGACTGTTTAAAAGAATAACGGGACAAACATCCACGACAATCATTTCCCGTATAGTTATTTATATTTTGTACTTCATAGTCAAGGAACAATTCATTTTTGATTGGGGGAAGCTAATTTCCATTGAAATCTGTTCACGATTCAAAGAATCAAATAAATTTTATATGTCATCCTACTTGATTTTCGCAATAGTCCATTGCTGTCCATTTCCAAAACTGTCTCTTTCCAAGAAAATAAACTGTGGATTCAACCCAATAACATTCTGGTACAAGGCCCTATGGAGGCACAAGACCTCCCATTGTTTTTATGAAGTTTTTAATGACTTTGTCTCAATTTTCAAAGATTTATTGTTAGGGAAGGATGCTCCTCGGATGTCTGGCCAGGCAACCAAGTTTTTGAACGGGAAGGGAACACTTGAACAAAAGGAAAATCACAGTGTACTAATGGTCTTTGGCTTCAAGGAAAATCCTTCTTTCCTTCCAAGCCACATCACAGACAAGATGTTTGTTACATAAATAGCAAGGAAATACATCCATTGGCTGCATTTTTTCCATGACAAGAAAAAAAAACAGTTCATTCCTCTACCCTCGAAAGTCGGGGACTTCGTGTGCAGAAATGTCAACAAGATTGATGAATTCGCAGGCCATTTCAAGAGCTTGAACCTAACATATGCAGAAAGGATAAAAGGGTTCGACCCTAATGGGATTTTTTGAGAACATTTACTAGTAGTTGGCTTTAGCATCTCTTTTATCCATAGACGCCCGACGAAAGACAGAGACAGTGACAACAACACTCCTGCTTCTGGCGATTGCGACATAGAGACATTGCGAAGTGCGACTGAATTGTACAGACAATAAGGAAAAGTATCCGGTGAGAAGAGTGTCCAGTCCCTCGCCAGCACTCCCAAGAAATTGAAAGTGAGCAGATGCAACTTGAAATTGAAACTAAGCACATGCACAAAGTTGGCCCGTCCGTAGACGCGATGCACCATAGTTCCACAATGGAAATAGCTGAGACTGACATTTTTGACGAAGATGAATCCTTCGTATTCCAGAGCGCTGTTTTTGACAGCCAATCTAAAAATATGGTCATTGAAAAGAGAGATGTAACAAATAGGAAAGACAAATCTCGTACAGAGACCAACTTTAGGAAAATGCGGCCGTCCCAAATCTCCCTATTTCACCGCATAACTGGTGATGCTCTTGATGATTCCATTGGAGGAATTGAAGCAGAGAATGCCATATTGGAAGACCGCATCAAGGAATTTGAGGTGGATTTCATTGCTACCCCAGAGTTTTCCAGTCCTTTAGCAAAAAATGTGCCTGCTACCCCTGTAACCAAGTTAAAAGTATCCTCCAACTTCCCTGCATCGTGTAGAGCACTTGTAGAGAATAACATCAAGAAAAGAATGCAGTTTGTTACTGAAGCCTGGGAAACATCACAAAGTATAACTTCCTTTCGAAAGAGAGCAAATAATTTGCACGAACATTTGTAGACGAATTTAAAAGATGATCAACATTTCTATGAACAGATGCTGACCCCTTTTTCCAACCATAACATCAACAACTCGGATCTGAAAAGAAGACAAGAGGATCTCCCCTCCCCAAAGCGGATAAAAAAATTAAAAGCATGCTAGCAAAAGAAAGTTAAGAACCTGCAGCTCATTGTCGAATCATGTGAATAAGCCATATCAGAAAAAGAAGAATTATTCAGAAACCTGACCCAAATAGACTTAGTTGGAAGTACCAACGAGGTTCAAGACCCAAACTTAGTCCTCAAATCCTTATCAATGACCAAAGAAGCCTTCAATGAACAACTTGATATTTTAAAGGGGTTGTCTTTAGAAAAGTTTTACGACATCCTTGAATATCGTGTAGATGAGCTCGAGAATTGGATATTGGACTATGCAGCACACAATGAAGAAATTGAACAGGCTCTGCATAGTATTTCTACGGATTTAAGGAAATTAGAAAACGAGCTTTTCGACATAGAAATCCAGGATGAAATCAACGTGGCCCCCATGAGAAGCTACATTGAAGAATGGTTCCAACAGAGAATGGACAACCTCATCGAGGAAGGGCAACAACCGGTTGGCACGATTCCAGGGACCGTCGACGACAGTAACAAAAACGCATCGACTTCATAGTAAGTCTATACTAATGTCATCTTGTTTTCTTTATCAATCCAATTATTCTACCTCTTTAAATATAAATCTCTAACCAAAGGCTCATAACTTCCAATTTCTTCTTTTCAGGTCTTCCTCTCTACCGTCACGCACTTCTTCTTTCCACAGTCCTAATTCTTGTACCTATTTCTTTTTATGGTCCGCGTGAGCCCCAATCCCAGTCTATATGACAAATGCATTTGAATTTCCAGAAATATGGAACAGATTCCAGAAATATGTAACGTACATTATTAATTTTTGATAAATTTCAAAGAAAACTATGCTGGATGTCAGGAAATTGTGTTTGTTATATTTGAATGTTTAATGTGTATATAATAGATTCCAGAAATATGTAACAGACATTATTAGTTTTTGATAAATTTCAAAGAAAACTATGCTAGATGTCAAGAAATTGTGTTTGTTATATTTGAATGTTTAATGTGTGTGTTTCTTGGTCCTTTTTTCGAGGAACCTTTGTTGCAAAACATTATTAATATTTGATAAATTTCAAAGAAAACTAATTCGGAAATGCTAATTTTTTTTTTTCTTCAACTATGTTGGGTCTATTATATTTGAATCCAGTGGCCAAATTCATCCTCTACATGGATACCACATGTACTTCAACGTGCATTTATTCCCATTCCAACCTGGCAGGGACTACATTGCCATGCAACAATTGTTACAAGTAGAACATTAGTGAACTTGGTCCGCCTATGAAATTAGAGCATGATGAAAGGGTAACATAATTTAGCAAATAGTTTATTGAGCAATTCCTTAAATTAGTCCATTGTAGCTCAATGTTTTTTTAGAATTGTACCAAAGGTTATATTGCTTGATGATTTTGTTTCTGAGAAAATTGTAAAGTGTAAGCGTTGTGGAAGAGGTAGGGAGGAATGCTTTGCCATCTATTTTTAAGGTGTCTACTGACATTATTAAATATAGGTACAAATAACCAATAATAGAAATTTCCATTGTTGAATAATTGCAAATGAAAATAAATATAAAGTGGCTTAGGTTCTTTTCTTCTAGCATGCATATTATGCATATTAAACAATAGTAGGAAATGTATAATGTATGATTCATTTATTGCAATATTGTTTTGAATGGCTCAAAATGCCACTACAAACATAAATGACAACTACCCCTGCATCTGCATTCATTATTTTTTGTAGTAAAAAGATAACTTTCAATTAACTACAAGGTCGTTTTACAAAATATTCTTCTAAGGTTGATGTTCTTTGGGTGGTTCATTTTCTAGATTCTGCTTATAATAATTGTTTGATGTTTGCATTGAGAATCGTGCCTCTAAATTTTTTAAAACATTGGAAAATATATTTATGAGATTAGGAATATCATCATTCATATTATTCAGTTAAAGAGTTTCAAAAGAGGGGCTTGAAGGGCATCATAGTTGAAGAGTGATAAAATTCATATCATAGTAAGGGGATGAAAGTTGGGTGCCTAGTGATTGTGATATTATTTGGGAAGACTCACCTCCCTGTCTATAAGGCTTAAAAAAAAAGAAGTATAAGTTATTTAATCTTTATAATGTCTTAGAACAAAGTTGAATTTTAAAACTATATGTAAATAAGTAAACCAAACCCAAATCCTATTTGATTTGGGAATTCTAAGAATAAAATCTTAATACTATTGAGAGTTTTAATAGTTATAAGTCTAGATTTTGTGCTATACCATGTTTTTGTTACAAATTTAACCCTTACTTTATGTAATATTAATTAGTAGTGATGCCTAGTTATGGGGAAGACTATATCAAGTGAGTTATCTGTTACAGGTATGAAATAACTGAGAGGGGGGGGGTGAATCAGTTATTGTAAATTATTCACAATTTCTCTCATTTTTAACTTCGAATCATTAATCTTAGTGGCAGTAAGTCTTTACTGTGAAAACCAGTGTTATAAACATAAAG
>SNQJ01S0016056.1:31314-50973 GCA_010110895.2 Picea sitchensis
CATTGTCGAATCATGTGAATAAGCCATATCAGAAAAAGAAGAATTATTCAGAAACCTGACCCAAATAGACTTAGCTGGAAGTACCAACGAGGTTCAAGACCCAAACTTAGTCCTCAAATCCTTATCAATGACCAAAGAAGCCTTCGATGAACAACTTGATATTTTAAAGGGGTTGTCTTTAGAAAAGTTTTACGACATCCTTGAATATCGTGTAGATGAGCTCAAGAACTGGATATTGGACTATGCAGCACACAATGAAGAAATTGAACATGCTCTGCATAGTATTTCTACGTATTTAAGGAAATTAGAAAACGAGCTTTTCGACATAGAAATCCAGGATGAAATCAACGTGCCCCCCATGAGAAGCTACATTGAAGAATGGTTCCAACAGAGAATGGACAACTTCATCGAGGAAGGGCAACAACCGGTTGGCACGATTCCAGGGACCGTCGACGACAGTAACAAAAACGCATCGGCTTCATAGTAAGTCTATACTAATGTCATCTTGTTTTCTTTATCAATCCAGTTATTCTACCTCTTTAAATATAAATCTCTAACCAAAGGCTCATAACTTCCAATTTCTTTTTTTCAGGTCTTCCTCTCTACCGTCACACACTTCTTCTTTCCACAGCCCTAATTCTTGTACCTATTTCTTTTTATGGTCTGCGTGAGCCCCAATCCCAGTCTATATGACAAACACATTTGAATTTCTGGAAATATGGAATAGATTCCAGAAATATGTAACACACATTATTAATTTTTGATAAATTTCAAAGAAAACTATGCTGGATGTTAGGAAATTGTGTTTGCTATATTTAAATGTTTAATGTGTATATAACAGATTCCAGAAATATGTAACAAACATTATTAATTTTTGATAAATTTCAAAGAAAACTATGCTGGATGTCAGGAAATTGTGTTTGTTATATTTGAATGTTTAATGTGTGTGTTTCTTGGTCCTTTTTCGAGGAACCTTTGCTGCAAAACATTATTAATATTTGATAAATTTCAAAGAAAACTGATTCGGAAATGCTAATTTGTTTTTTCCTTCAACTATGTTGGGTCTATTATATTTGAATCCAGTGGCCAAAGTCATCCTCTACATGGATACCACATGTACTTCAACGTGCATTTATTCCCATTCCTACCTGGCAGGGACTACATTGCCATGCAACACTTGTTACAAGTAGAACATTAGTGAACTTGGTCCACCTATGAAATTAGAGCATTATGAAAGGGTAACATAATTTAGCAAATAGTTTGTTGAGCAATTCCTTAAATTAGTCCATTATAGCTCAATGTTTTTTTAGAATGCTACCAAAGGTTATATTGCTTGATGATTTTGTTTCTGAGAAAATTGTAAAGTGTAAGCGTTGTGGAAGAGGTAAGGAAGAATGCTTTGCCATCTATTTCTAAGGTGTCTACTGACATTATTAAATATAGGTACAAATAACCAATAATAGAAATTGCCATTGTTGAATAATTGCAAATGAAAATAAATATAAAGTGGCTTAGGTTCTTTTCTTCTAGCATGCATATTATGCATATTAAACAATAGTAGGAAATGTATAATGTATGATTCTTTTATTGCAATATTGTTTTGAATGGCTCAAAATGCCACTGCAAACATAAATGACAACTACCCCTGCATCTGCATTCATTATTTTTTGTAGTAAAAAGATAACTTTCAATTAACTACAAGGTCGTTTTACAAAATATTCTTCTAAGGTTGATGTTCTTTGGGTGGTTCATTTTCCAGATTCTGCTTATAATAATTGTTTGTATTGAGAATTGTGCCTCTAAATTTTTTAAAACATTGGAAAATATAATTATGAGATTAGGAATATCATCATTCATATTATTCAGTAAAAGAGTTTCAAAAGAGGGGCTTGAAGGGCATCATAGTTGAAGAGTGATAAAATTCATATCATAGTAAAGGGATGAAAGTTGGGTGCCTAATGATTGTGATAATTGTGATATTATTTGGGAAGATTCACCTCCCTGTCTATAAGGCTTAAAAAAAAAAGAAGTATAAGTTATTTAATCTTTATAATGTCTTAAAACAAAGTTGAATTTTAAAACTATATGTAAATAAGTAAACCAAACCCAAATCCTATTTAATTTGGGAATTCTAAGAATAAAATCTTAATACTATTGAGAGTTTTAATAGTTATAAGTCTAGATTTTGTGCTATACCATGTTTTTGTTACAAATTTAACCCTTACTTTATGTAATATTAATGAGTAGTGATGCCTAGTTATGAGGAAGACTATATCAAGTGAGTTATCCATTTCAGGAAGCTTTCCCACCTAAATTCCTAAAAAGAATATAGTAGAGGTCCATCTATAACTATAATGCTAGGACAAACAATTGACACCTAGGATATTGGAGAGGACCTTGTTCCTTGAGATCATCATACCGATATGAATACAACTCTACGTGAAAAGAAAATTGTAATGAGGGATTGAAAGGTGAATGCACATTTTACTCAAAATGATTGTGATTGCATATATTGTTATACTCAGATACTAATAATATTATTATTAAGCATACTATCTAGTAGCAAACCAGAAAAAAGGTGAGCAAAGTTTATGGCAAAGTTCACATATGATTGAAAGTTAGAAAGACACTGATATATCTTGCTTACCTCTATATTGTTGTGATAAAAGTCACGTCTAGTATAGTGAAAGCAAAGAACATGTATTTTCCACTCAAGAACTACAACAATTTAGTTGCACCTTCAATATATGACAACCATGCCTAGGGGTGAACTCTAAGCGACGTTGAATCATTTCCCACTTGTACATGTGCCATCAAAATAATTTTCTTTGTAAACAATGTCACATTCAACAATAGCGAAGACCACCCAATATAATTGTGCACATTTATTGCATTTATAAGAACATATGAAATGAACTTGATATGAGTTCAAAAAAAAATGAAGCATTGAATTTTAAGCTTTTCAAATTGTATATTTTTCATTCAATTTTAAATATAACAATAATAATAATTTTGTAAAAATATTTTATTTACATCGTTCTTAATAAATAAATATATAATCAAATTTTAAAAATTAAAAAATATTTATTTTTAAAACAAATAAATAATAAATCAATACAAAAAATTAAAAAAAAATTCATTAATAATAAAAAAAAGAAAGTGATACTTTGACTTCATCCCAAAAACAGTAATAGTCGTGGAAGCAAGGACTAAAAAGAACCACTCACAAACTAACTTATATTTGTTCCAAGGAAGGCATTTCCACACTAACAAGACAAAAAAATACCAAAGGTTAAAGACACCTTTTAAGCCCCCACCAGTATAGGCTGAAGGTGTTTTTTAAGCACACCAAATTGGGCATCGTGCTTTTGCACATTGGGGAACCATCAAAGGAAAAGGTTAAAGCATAACAACATGAGAATACAAAAGGAAAAGGTGAAAGCATAACAACATGGAGAATACAAAAGGAAAAGGTTAAAGCCAAGAACAAAGAGAATACAAAAGGTTTTATTCCTCAAGGTTTCTATGTTTAAATCAATGTAATAAATCATATGGATTGGCCATCAAAGGTTTTAATTCTCAAGGTTTATAGGTTTAAATCAATGTAATAAAGAATAAAGCATATGGATTGACAATCAAAGTATATATGTACTAAGGTTCCCTTTAGTAAAGGTGCCAATTATATGGGTGTATATGAGGAAAGTAAGCATACAATGTGTTTCAGATACAAAATAAATCTATAATGTCAAGGTTATAGGTTATTTATGCATCTCCATGTGTACATGGAAGTATATAGTAATAATAATATATGTGGAAGTTTATTTCAGGGAGAATCAATATTTAATATTTAAGAAAAAAAGGAAAACGATGTCTCTTTCAAATTCCAAAGAATGGTAAATGAGATCTATTCCATTCCATTGTTTTTAGAACACTCCAGGTATCAATGTGTTCATCATAAAGGTGGAAATGATTATTAATATATATGATTCCCAATGTGTTCATCATAAAGGTGGAAATGGTTATTAATATATATGATCCCCATTTTGTGGAAGACGGATTTAGTGAAGATATTTTATGGTTGAAAAGTCCCTCGGGTAAGAGGCTTTTTAAAACAATCTAAATGTTAATGTATATATTTTTTAATAAAATAAATGTATTATTATGTTTTTTAAAAGTATTATTTTTTATTGTTTTATACGAAGTTGTGAAGTCTATATTATATTGATAATGATGATGATTGATGATGTTTATTAAAACTAATTTAAAAAAAACTATATATTTTTGATAAGTTAAATTATTAAAAAAACTTATATTGTTCTAAACATTTTAAAATTGAGATTTAATGTGACATTTGAAGAAAAAGTGTTTTTATTTTTATTTTTTCATAAATCCTATTTTGCTATAAAATTCATAAAAGTTTGTTTTTATTTTAATAATATTAAAATTTTAAACTATTTACAATACAAATATACTTTTAATCTTTTAAAATAAGATTAATGACCTCTTTATAATTTTTTAATATAACACAAATTACAACATTTCTCAATTTTATCTCTTAAATTTATCTTCTAAATAATTTGAATATAAAAAATTAAAACTTCACAAATCTCACTTTCTTTTTGTTTTTTACTAAGGTGGTAAAATCTATCATAACTCATTTGTCAATCGCTAGTGAGGATAACCATCATTGGCTACTATCCACGAATGCGGGTTGACTTATCCTTGTTATTCAAGGAAAATTATGCCACCTAAAATGACTTGTTGGTGATCCATAAGGGGGTAGAGTTTCACTCTTGCCAAATACCTTTGAGTTTTGGGTCTAAACCTATTTCTTTACGTCCGAGGAAGATAAGCTCTTATCCAATCATAAATAATTTTAAGTCTTACTCCAAAACCAAAAAGTAGTTTTAACCTAGACAATATTTGCAAGAAAGCCAATTTCCCTTGTAACCATCATTGAAGCTACTTATAATAAAATATATACTCTTAACCCTATAAATAAAACCAGATACCATCAATATCAACAATATCTCAATTTTTTTTCCTTGTGAAGGGTGTGTTTAAGATTTTTTTTCCTTAGAGAGAAGTTGACTTTCCATTAAATGGACATAAATCTTGTGGAATAATTTATAATTTATTTACTTGGGTTATTAACAAGTTAGGAATTCAATGGGTTCAAAGCACCTTATTTTCAACTTCCTTCTTAATATTATTGAGTGGTGCTCCCACAATCCCTTCTAACCAAGTAGAGTGCTGCGCTTTAGTAATAATAATTAATGATCTTATCAGGTCATTAAAGGATGAGGTAAAATCATTAAAGTTTTCAAAGATCAAAACAATTTTGTTTTAGGGATGTTCATGGTCATTAATGGATTAGGTAAAATCAGTAAAGCTTTCAAAGACCAAAACAAAAAAGATTAGGGATGCAAAACCAACAAAATCTTGATAGTTAGTATCTCACTTGTAACAACATTCTGTTTTTTAAAGACATTACAATGCAATGAGACAATTCTTTCCAAAATGACTTTATTCTGTTTCTCAAAACTTTAAGAGGGAAGATAAACATCATCGTGTAGTGTGTCCAAGACAATAAGTGAATACAACTCAAGAGAACTAGCTCAAATGGGTAATCTTGACTAAGCTTTGTTATATCATCATAAAGTAAAGGTTAAACCCTTCATGCATGGGTGGCTAGAAAGAAGTATGTAAGTAACGATGATATATTCAGGTGGTAAGCACTGTGGAGCCAAGGGTGTTATCAAAACACCAATTTCTACAATTTATAGATGGTTTTTCAACTGCGGGGAAAGAACCAATACAAAGGCATAACTTTTGGGAATTTGGGCAACTCTCACACTGGCTACACATCTGTCCCTTCAAAAAATTCAGGCACTGGGAGACTCAAAGGTAATTATAAAATGGCTAAACAATAGAAGAAGACTCCAGGCTAGCGCCATTGAAGGATGGAAGCACAGAACAAAGGAATTAATAAAAAAATTTCAAGAAATTAGCTTCCAACATATATTCAAGGATTTTAACAAGGAGGCAGATCAACTATCAAAACAAGCTATTCATGAACCTGAAGGCAGAATTACATATTACAAATGGGAAAACGAGATTGCAAGTCCCATGAGTCATCTCATCCTTTTCTGATATCATTCTTATATCAGTATTATGAGAAAGTTTAAAATATTTTTGGACTCTGGGTAAAAAGATCGGGGATAATATCCTTTGATTTAGAATATGGTATATGTAGTTTTTCCTTTTGAAGTATCGATCCACTAAGACCTGTAAGAAAGCTTATGCCTGGACAATTTTTTGACTACTGTGTACTATCAGTCTTGTTTTAATGACTGGAACCATGCTATGAACAGAAAGATGTAAACAAAATTATACTCTAATATAATTTTGAGCAAAATTTCTATTGGAAAAAAAAGTAACAATGATGTATGAAATAATTGAAACGATACTATGCAACACCTAAGATCGTGAATTAATCTCTGTGCAAGCAATGTGTGTATCATGACTTTACATTGCTCGTCTCGATCGTGGCATAACACTACTTAAAAAATTAGGGATCATTGCAAAATAAAAACTTTTAGAATAGTCTATGTAAGAGAAAACAAAAGGAGACTCGATTCAAGTGTACTATTCAAGTATATGCATTAAAAGATACCTCATGGTAATGTTATAATAATAAAAGTATACATCACTTGTACATAATCGATCCATGATGGAATTTTTTTTTAGAAATGCAACCACCAAGTAGAGGCAATCATAAAGTCACATATTGTCAAAAATAAAAACTTTTTGGGTTGTGAATTTTGCACCACCCTGATAACAACACTGAGGCTTCACACCCACACATAGGTGGTGGTATTGAGTAAGAGCTCAACATCTTTGGTTCGTTTGTAAATCATGGTGTTATTCTATTAAATGCCTATAGTACTTCATCATTCAAATGTGTGATTGCATCTATAGATTATGTGTGACATCCCAAGCCACCAACAGGTTGGGCAACGCCACTTCTCGGACATTTCACTTAGCTCTGATACCATTTTGTGAATTTATATGCATGCATATCTAACACAATTAACAATTACAACGTTTAGTTAGTGCCACTTGTTCATGTGGAAATAATCATTAAAACATACCGACAATATATGCATACACATGACATATTCTAACCATACACAGATTAATGCGGAAATAACAATAAGCCTACACACACACAACATAGCTAATATATCCAGGCCTTACTCATCAAGTTATAACACATGTACAATTACACAACATACAATTAACAAATATTTGGTACTTATATTTCAATAAATGACCACCAAACTGCATGCAGACCTTCCACGAACCTTCTAGCCTTAGACACACTGCTCATCACACTCAGCAGTGGGTCACCCCGAGCTGGGACTAAAATCCACCGGGCAAGGGATTCCTAGGTTAGGAAAGGAAAAAATGAAGGTCACATAGATCAACATGAAGTATTTTCTCCCAGGTCCAACTCACACTAACAGCCTACAACCTCTCATTCCCCACATGCCTGTCCCATCCCATCAAGTGTGCTCCTTCTCTGCTCAATAGTCCTTTGACTGCACCACTTCCCTTCCAGGGCTTCAAAAACAGGCCAGACAGGAATTCTCCGAGCACTATAGCTGTAGTTGGGATCCCTTTGGGAAAACACTTCCCCAAAAACCTCTCTCACTTGGAGAGAGTTGCTTGCAGGCCAAACAACCTGCTTCTTCAGTCCACGGGCTTGACAACCCACCTCTTCAAACCACATGCCCAACAACCCGCTTCTTTAGCCCAAATTCTTAGTCAACTCTAGTAAGGGTGATGGAAACAACAAGGCTTGTTATAGATCATGTGATGGAAGCAACAACAACCGTTAAGTCCAACATAACTCAAGCAAGGTACATGTGTGAGCATGAATCCATGGATGAATCGGGAAGGGTGACCGACTTCCAAAAAATCGTAAGGGTCATGAGGAAACTCGAGACTCGTCCCCTGCATGGATGGGAGAAACAATAGAATGGGAAGTGAACCCCCAGCGAGTTGGCTTTCCCAGCTATAAATTGCATGCACCCAGGTTGACACATGTCTTCCTGAAGCCATATGAGTTCCACTTAGCACTTGTTCCCCTTTTTCCCAGGAACTTAGGACAACACGACTTATGTCAACCATATCCTTTGGGGATAATAATCAAATACTATTCCCTTAGAGGTAAGCCCTCTAGCTTAGCCCCTAGGCCTAAACACTGCTCCCTCCCTTACCCTACCTAGTGGAGCTTAGTCCCCCATGACTCTTTCTCCGTGGTCGATCTACACACAAAAGTGTAATTTTATTAATGATATGTGCATTTACATATACTAAAACCAGGTTCATGGCCTTAAGCATCGAAGCTCTCCGACCTAGTAAACATGTAGGTTTTAGCTTATAAACACTTAGCTCACCAACCTATAAACATAATTACAATTCAACAGGGGCTCGAACTTGGGGTGTTTCAATCCCCTCCCCTTATTTTTTCACTGTCTTCAGTGCAACTTACTTACACAACAACAACAAGATTTCCAAAATCTTCAAAAAGATGTGAGTACTCTGCCCTCATAGCATCTTCATGCTCCCATGTTGCATCCTCAGGACTGTACCAGGTCCAATGAACTTTTACAAGCCTTATGGCTTGATTCCAAAGTTGCTTTCTTTTCTGATCCAGTATATGCATCAGATGCACTTGAAAAGCGCTTTCCTACTCCACATGAATCACATTCCAATCAATAACATGATTAGCATCAAGTACATATTTCTTAAGCAATGACACATGAAATACATTATGTATAGACATGCATGCAGGCAATGCAAGCCTATATGCTACTGGACCAATCCTCTCTAGGATTTCAAACGACCCACAATACCGAGCTTCCAGCTTTGAACATTTCCCAACTTCAGGGAGCTTCTGTTGGCCTTCACTCTTGGGAATACATGATCCCCTACTTTAAATTCCCTGTGAGTTTCGTTCTTATCAACATAACTTTTATACATGTCTTGGGAAACCTTCAAATTTTGCTTAATCTTCAACATTTGTTCTTCCATTTCCTTGAGCAACTCTAGACCAACCACTACCCTATCAGCTGGGTTGTCCCAACTTACTGGGGTGTTGCACTTTCTGCCATAAAGTGCTTTAAACAAGCTCATCTTCAGTGATGCTTGATACCCATTGTTGTAGGCAAATTGTACCAAGTGTAGATAATCTTCCCATTTATATGGTTTATACATCACATACATCCTTAGCATGTCCTCTATCACTTGGTTCACCCTTTCTGTCTTCCCATCAGACTCAGGATGATAAGCAATGTTGAAGTTCAAATTTGTTTCGAACCTTTTGAATAACCCTTTCCATAACTTTGATGTAAACTTCGAGTCTCTGCCAGACACAATTGTCTTGGGTACGCCATGCAAGCGTGCTACTTCCTTCATATAAATATCAACAACATTAGTTTCTTTATGAGTAGTCTTCATAGGAATGAAATGGGCAGCTTTAGTAAGCTTGTCCACCACTACTATGATTGCATCATGCTGCTTGCTCATTCTGGGCAATCCCGTGATAAAAGTCATTGTTACCACTTCCCATTTCCACTCAGGAATGGGTAATGGATATAGTAAACTAGCTGGGTGTCTATGATCAACCTTTACCTTTTGACATTCCAAGCATTTGGCTATATAATCAACAATCTCCCTCTTCATGCTTGGCCAATAATATTGGCTTTTGACTGTCGAGATTGTTTTATGATATCCTGGGTGTCCTGCATAAGGCACATTATGCATTTCTTTTAAAATCTCACTCCTTAATTCAGAAGAGTTGGGTACATAGACTTTGTTTCTGTACAGAAGGATTCCATCAATTATCAATTCATAATCTTCAGTTTTCTGCTGCATTTTACCTTGCTGCAATTTTGTTACCAATTCCATGTACTGCAAATCTACTTTTGCAGCTTCAGAGATTTTGCCTTTAAGATCCGTCTGATTCGTGCTAATGGCTGTAGCATGCAATTCATGCACTCTCCTGCTGAGTGCATCAACCACTTTGTTCTCCTTTCCTTTGATATGCTTGATATCAAAGTCATACTCACAGAGGAATTCCAACCATCTACTCTGCCTAACATTCAAAGTAGGTTGATCAAACAAATCTTTCAGACTGTTATGGTCTGTCCTTAGCTCAAACTTCTTTCCCATGAGGTAGTGCTTCCACTTCTTCAAAGCGTGCACTATGGCTGCCAATTCCAAATCATGAGTGGCATAGAGCCTTTAATGCTCTTTCAAATTCCTTGGTTCATAACATACAACAAACCCATTTTGACTGAGGAATCCACCCAATCCTTCTTTACATGCATATGTGCATACAATGAAGTCTTCATTTGGATATGAGATCCTCAGAATTGGAGCACTGGTTAACAACTGCTTCAATTGCTAGAAACTCTTTTCACATTCTTTTGTCCATTGAAACTTCTCCCCCCTCCTTTGCAAGGAAGTGATGGGGTGAGATATTCTTGAAAAACCTGCAATGAACCTTTTGTAATAGCCAACTAGACCCATGAAGGATTTGACTTCTGTCACATTCTTTGGCGCTGACCATTTTCTAATGGCTTCTATCTTTTCAGGGTCCACTGCTATCCCATCCTTTGAAATGATATTCCCTAGGTAGTGAATTCTGTTTTGATAAAATGAGCACTTGCTCAATTTTGCATACAACTGATGTTCTCTTAGCACTTGCAGCACCATCCTCAAATAATTCTCATGATCTTTTTCTGACTTGGAATATACAAGAATGTCATACAGAAAAAAACAATAACAAACTTGTCTAAATATTCTCGGAAAACACCATTCATTAAGCACATGAAAACAACTGGTGCATTTGAAAACCCAAATGGCACCACTGTGAACTCATAATGACCATACCTTGTACTGAAGGCGGTCTTGCTGATATCTTCCTCTTTAATCCTTACCTGATGGTATCCTGACCTGAGATCTATCTTGGAAAATATCTTTGCATCCTTCAATTGATCAAAGAGATAATCAATCCTTGGCAGAGGATACTTGTTCTTTACAGTCACTTTATTAAACTGTCTGAAATCAATGCACAATCTTAATGACCCATATTTCTTATTCAGAAACAAGACTGGGGCACCCCAAGGTGACACACTTGGGCGTATATACCCCTTCTTTAGAATTTCTTCAAGCTGCATTTGCAACTCCTTCAGCTCCGATGTACTCATCCTGTAAGGAGTCTTTGATATTGGAGCTGCTCCATGCATCAAATTAATAGAGAAATCAATATTTCTCTTTGGAGTTAGTCCTAGTGCCTCCTTGAACACATCATCAAAATCTTCCAGGACTTCATGATCCTCCAAATTTGGCACCTTATTCTTAGATGCTTCCTCCATATGGGCTGCAAATATTTGACAACCCTTCCTGTAACACTTCTTCAGTTGCATTGCTGAGATTTCTCAGACAGTAACTGCCCTGGGAATTCCTTGGACTATCCTCTGATTCCCTTCCTCATCCAAGCAAGTGAATGCCTTGCTACAATAGTCTAAGATGACATGGTGTTGATCTAACCAATCCATACCAATTAGGCAGTCATAAGATCCTAAAGGCAAGATGTTCAAATCTGCCCTTGTGCTCAGTCCGTTCATGTCCATAAGACATGACTTAACCATCTCATTGACTTTTCTTTTGGCTCCAGTAGCCAGCTGCACCAACCAATATTTTATATGCTTTTTTCTTGGCAATTGCAAACTTTCCACCAACCTAGGATCTATATAACTATGACTATCTCCTGAATCAATTAAAATAGTAATGGTTTGGTTGTCTATCATACCTTCCACTTCACTCATATGTGATTGATACTTTGCTTGCTTGTTGTCCAAGGCTGCATAGATCCTTGGTACATTTATTCCCATGTCCCCCACTGTTTCAGCTCGCTGAACATTGTGAACAACTCTCTCTTTGTCACTTCTGTGAAGATCATCTCTAAACATATGATCACCTTTACAACCCCAACATTGAATAGGTGGTTGCCTTGGCCTTTGACCACCTGTCTCAATCATTCTAGGTTCTCTATAAGTTGGTTGTCCCTGAGGATTATTTCTGAAGAATGGTGGCTTAATTCCCTTCTTCCTCTGATCCATATTGAATTTCTTCTTGTCTTCCCAAGATTTTTGGAAAGTTGGCCTTGCTTTTTTTTGATCATATAGACACTTATCTCGCCTTATGGTCTCTTCCAATGTTTTGGGATCATCATATTGTATTTTTTCACTGATGGATGGTGGAAAACCACTCAAATACCTCTGAATCTTGACTATCTCATCCTTGATGAAAGAGACATACTTCAACAATTCTAAAAACCTTCTTTCATACTCATCAATGGAGATACTTCCCGTCTTGGGTTAAAATAACTCTTTCATTTTCTTATCATAATGCCTCTTAGTCAAGTATTTCTTTTCAAAATACTTCTTGAATTCCCTCCAAGTAACATCTTTCTCTTTAATGTGTTGCACTTGCACAGGCTGATATCACCACATGGATGCCTTACCTTTGAGTTGATAGATGGAAATTCTTCCTTCTGCCCGTGAAGAGTAATTACGCAATTGGAAATACTTTCTCATGCCCCAAAACCATGTCTCTGCATCTTCATCCTTCTTGTGCTCCCCATCAAACGTAAGAGGTTTGATTTTGTTCATTTCTCCTCATAGCTCATCCTCACCAGACCTCTTATGCTTCCTAACAGGGGATAGGCTTGAGCTGATGTGTACTCTCTTATTGGAATGCCTCAGGGAGTGTTGGTGATGTCTGCTATCACTTTTTTTTCTTCTGTGACTTCCTGATTTGCTTGATCCACTCTCCCTATCCAGTTTCTTTTCTATCCTTTCCAGGCTCTGCATCAACTTTATGTTGAATTCTCCCTGTTTCTCCATGGCTTTCATGAGATTTTTGTTATCTGCTTGGTGAGTCTAGACATCTCTCTGCAACTTTTCAATGATTTTCATCATGTTTCCTTCTTTATCTATCTCTTCTCCATTCCCATTGGAGTTCGATTCTTCAACTCCTAAATTCCTCTAACTTCATTTTCCGAACTGTAAGCACCCTGTGCCTTTCCCATTTCTCCGCACTATGCGACAATTCGGTTCGGTTCCGACAATTGTTAATTCTGCAAAATGTGTAGTCAACCGAAATTTTGTCAGGCTAATAGACGTTAATAATTTTCCAGAATAAACCAATTTGATTCAATAAAATCAATATCAGATTCCATTTTCAGTGGGTCTTGGTTGGTCAAGAACCCCTTCATCTTTTATCTCTAAGCCCCACTCTGTTTTGCAACAAATTTCGGGCGCTAGCTCCTTTTCTTCAACCCTTGGTTCGCATGGGATGATGATTATAACCCAACGCTTATGATTTGGGTGCTTATCCGAAGCCTTGAAACTTCAGGATCTAGGCTTTGGAGGTTTCCCTTTTTCCACGCATCCCAACATCACAGAACAACGAACTGTAGAATGGGTGAAGAACGACGGATCTACGGTCCACATTCCTTCATCCACCATTTCTTCCGGAGCGTCAAGTCTCCAGACTTCATGATCTGGCGCCATGCGTCCACTGGGGCCCACGTTTTTCGTGCTTGAACTAATAAATGCCGAAAATGTCCCATCAACTTTAGTACTTTTCAAATTGCGGGGACATGGGTTGGTGATTTTGGAGTAACTCGCCGATCGTTACACAATTATCCCCATGCTGACATGTACCCCACTTGGGAAACTGTGGTTTGGATCAGGGGACTACTTTGCAGAATTATTTGTCGCACAACTTCAATCTCCACAATGCTTCCCGGCCCTCGATCTTAAGAGATCGTGACCAGAGTTAATGCGGGCCCGATCCAGCTAACTTCTTCGTCACACTTAACTGCCTTGTGCCACTACCAGGATTGCCACTCGGCAGGACACACGAAGTTGACACGTGGTCCAATCAAGCGAGTGAGATATGTCACGTTCTAACTGCATTTCCATCTTACCAAGGTTCCTAACTCACTAGAATTTGGCACACATCCCATGTGTCCACATCATCCCTAGTGACGTCAGTAGGCCACGTCACTCTGGGACTTCAGGCTTTGGGAGATTTCACCTTAGCATACCCCGTTTCTCTCGAATGCTGAATTCCCAAACAAGTCGATCTTCTAATACACGTCTCATTCGACGAACAATTTAGATTAATTTCGGGCTTCGACACTTCGGGAGTTTCCACTCTATTCACACCTTGCTTCTCCCGAATGTCGTATTCCCAAACAAGCTAACTTGCTGACACGTGTTCCTTGCTTGGATTGACGAACAAGAGATACACAAAGTTCGCTTTGTCTTCTCTACACATGACTGAGAGCTGTGAACTTGGCTTAACATTTGGGTGCTTATCTCACTTTGAAAGATCGCTAGTCATGCCTTAAAGAACCATGAAGATTAACGACCAAGAGTGATTGTGGAAACTCAACTTGCTCACGCTTTAATTTCCTTCCCGATCTCTGCAATGCGGAGATGATCGCCCGCAGTGGTATCGATATCCATCGTTGATCTGTTGATCTAGCAAGATCAACAATCCAGAGGGATTGCGAAGTCTCAACTTACTCTCGCTTTAATTTCCTTCCCGATCTCCGCAATAGCTCCCCACCATCGACCTCCCTTCCATGAGATCTAACGATCATGACTTACTCTTCATTCGATCTGACAACTTATCTTGCTCTCGCTCATATCTAACAACCCAACCCATGAATGTTGTAATTTCTTTCTCTGTGGCCATTTCTTAATCTTGTTACACCTCCTGTGTTTTCGAACACAATCTAAGTGTTTTTTCAATGCCATTCTGGCACTTTGTACCTAAAAATTATCCGGACTTTCTACGTCGAATTTCTCGTTCGTGGCCCATCCAGGTTCTGGTTAGAAACCTTGGGCTCCGATCTTGAATTTTGTCCATTTCGACAATAATTCTTTTTCAAAACTTTTTCTTCAGCTTCCACTAACATGGCCCATCCAGACTTAGTGTTGAAACCATGGCTCTGATACCATTTTGTGACGTCCCCAACCACCAAAAAGTCGGGCAATGCCACTTCTTGGACGTTTCACTTAGCTCTGATACCATTTTGTGACGTTCCCAACCACCAATAGGTGGGGCAACACCACTTCTCGAACGTTTCACTTAGCTTTGATACCATTTTGTGAATTTATATGCATGCATATCTAACATAATTAACAATTACAACGTTCTATTCATGCCACTTGTTCATGCAGAAATAATCATTAAAACATACCGACAATATATGCATACACACGACATATTCTAACCATACACAGATTAATGCGGAAATAATAGTAAGCCTACATACACAACATATTTGATATATCGAGGCCATTGTAACACCCCAAGGCCGAGTCCCTACTAAATTGTAATTATGTTTATAGGCTAGTGAGCCAAGTGTTTATAAGCTGAGAGTTACATGTTTATTAGGCCAGAGAGCCTAGATGCTTAAGGCCATGAGCCTGATTTTAGTATATGTAAATGCACATATCATTAATAAAATTATAGTGCTGCGTGTAGACTGACCATGAAGAAAGAGTTATGGGGGACTAAGCTCCACTAGGTAGGGTAAGGGAGGGGGCTAAGTGTCTAGGCCTAGGGGCTAAGCTAGAGGGCTTACCTCTAAGGGAATAATATTTTATTATTATCCCTAAAGGCTATGGTTGACATAAGACGTGTTGTCCTAAGTTCCTGAGAAAAAGGGGAACGAGTGCTAAGTGGCACTCATGTGGCTTCAGGAAGACTTGTGTCAACCTAGGCACATGTAGTTTATAGCTGGGAAAGCCAACTCGTTGGGGGTTCGCTTCCCATTCTGGCATTTCTCCCCATCCTTGCGAGGGACAAGTCTCGAGTTTCCTCATGACCCTTATGATTCTATGGAAGTCAGTCACCCTTCCTGATTCATCTAGGGATTCATGCTCGCACCTGTACCTTGCCTGAGCCATGATGTGCCTTAACGGTTGTTTTTGCTACCATCAAATGAGCTATATCGAGACATGTTGTTGCCATCACCCTTACTAGAGTTGACTTAGAAGCCGGGCTGAAGAAGCAGGTTGTGAGGATTGTTGTAACATACCCAACCACCCATAGGCCAGGATACACTACCTTCAAGCGCACCCTTGGACTTCGTACTCTTACCGATACTTTATTTAATTAATAAGAATGCATAAGATGCAAGATTTAGTGACATGCACAACAATATCCAACACACATGCATAATCTAAGATTTAGTTAAACAATAATTAAAATACATAGTGGAATACATTCATACATAGATAATAATATCACAACAGAGAGCACTTATCTTTATAAAAAGGCAACACCAACTGGCTGTAGACCAAGTACGTTCCACTTGACCGTAGACATCACTGCTCCAAATCTCAACAGCAGTGTCACCCCCGAGCCAGGGCTATGAATCCACAAGGACGCTTCTAGAGTGTACTTGGGTTCCCAAACCGGTCAACTGTCAATCTCTCACAGGTTTCCCAACACCCACAACAATCCAAGTACCCAACTCTCTTCCACCCAGCCTGTACTATCCCAAGAGAATGAACCTCCACACTTCTTTTCCACGTAGTCCCTCAGGCAATCCTTCTCCTTTTTCGAGGGCCTCCAGCAGAGCCGGTCCAGAATCTCAATGCTGTAATTCTTAGGACTCGCAGTTGTGAGCAAAACAGGGCATAGGCCAACGCATCTCAGACATGCAGGCCCCAGGTCATGGCTGGAATGCACCAACGAACATTACATCCAACTATCCCATGGCTAATCTTCAGCAGTTCGGTTCCCTTTCCCAGTCCAAGATGCGGATGAGGATGGATCAATGAATGGGTGAGTGGGTGCATGAAAGTGTGTGAGGGGAAATGAATGAACGTACAGGAAATCAATGAAAAAGCCATCGGTCGAACCCCCCCATCAGACCAGAGGCTGGTTTAAGTAACTTCATGGGGAATCAAGAACCTCCCGACCTTCCCCAAGAATCTCACATAACCGATCCCCTCCCTTAGGCAGAAAGGGTAATTAACATAGGAATAAACACTTAGCCCCTCAAGCCCCCTCTCTTGTGGAATCATACCCCCTTATAACTCTAGTCCTTGTCCGTCTAGCAACCAACCATGTATTTATTATTAATAATGATAGAACACATTACATGTCTTGGGCACACTGGCCTTTTAATAATTGTTTGGGCACCCTGGCCTCTCAGCATTGTAACAATACATTATTTAATATGGGGGTTCAAAACTTGGGGTGTTACATCCCCTCCCCCTTATTTTGGCACAATCCTCAGTGCATATACAAAATAGAGATCAAAATCTCAAATTTATTCAAAAAGTTGTGGGTACTATGCCTACATGGCATCTTCATGCTCTCAGGTAGCATCTTCAGGACCGTAGCAAGTCCACTGAACTTTTACCAGCTCTATAACTCGATTTTAGAGCGTTTTTACCTTTATGTCCAATACCCGTACTGGCTGAACCTGAAAATATCCCTCCATCTCTACCTGAATCAGATGCCAATCAATAACATGGTTAGGTTCATGTACATATTTTTTTAGTAAATATACATGAAATACATTATGCACATTCATGGAAGTAGGCAATGCAAATATGTATGCAACTGGCCCTATTCTGTCCAATATTTCAAACGGACAACAGAATCTGGTTGCAAGCTTTGTACAACTACCCAATTTCAATGAGATTTTCTTGGGCTTCACTTTCAAAAGTACATGCTCCCCTACTTTAAATTCTCTAGCTATCCTGTTCTTGTCTGCATAAACTTTCTGTCTATCCTGAGTTGCCTTTAAATTCTGCTTGATCTTGACCACCCGGTCTTCCATGTCCTTGAGCAACTCCAACCCAAGTACCATTCTATCTACTGTGTTGTCCCAGCATACTGGAGTATCACATTTCCTACCGTATAAGGCTTAAAATGGGCTCATTCTCAATGAAGCTTGATACCCATTATTATATGCAAACTCCACCAAGTGTAAGTAATCTTCCCACTTAGATGGCTTCATCACATACATTCTCAACATGTCTTCAATTATTCGATTGACCCTCTTTGTTTTCCCATCTATTTGGGGATGATATGCTGTGCTAAAGTTTAGATTTGTGCCAAATCCTTTAAACAATCCCCTCCAGAAATTGGAGGTAAACTTCGTATCTCTGTCCGAGACAATTGTCCTAGGTATCCCATGCAACCTAGCAATTTCCTTCATGAAAATTTCTGCAATATTAGCTGCCGTATGCGTTGTCTTCACAGGCACAAAATGAGTAGCCTTTGTTAATTTGTCAACCACCACCATGATTGAATCATGTTGCTTATTCGTTCTGAGTAATCCTGTGATGAAATCCATGGTGATCACTTCCCATTTATTCTATGGAATTGGCAATGGATGCAACAAACACGCTAGGTGCCTATGCTTAGCCTTCACCTTCTGACATTCCATACATCAAGCGATGTAATCAACAACATCCTTCTTCATTCCCGGCCAAAAGAACTGGCCTCTTACTGCTGTAATTAATTTTTGGTAACCGTGATGTCCAACATAAGGAACATCACACATCTCCTTCAGTACCAAATTCCTTAGCTCTCCATAACTAGGAACATAGATTCTATTTTTTTATGCATTAGTAATCCGTCTTCCATTATCTCATACTCCTTTATTTTCTGCTATACATCTCCTTGCTGTAAGTTTTCCTTTACCTGTAGGTAATGCTGGTATTTAACAAGACCATCTAAAATTCTGCTCTTCAAGTCTGAATTATGCATACTGACAGCAGTAGCATGCATGAGATGCACTCTTCTACTAAGAACATCGACAACTTTATTCTCCTTTCCTTTGATATGCTTGATATTGAAGTCATATTCACTTAAAAATTCCATCCATCTTGTTTGCCTGGCATTCAAGGTCGGCTGTTCAAAAATATACTTCAGGCCAATGTGGTCTGTCCTTAATTTGAATTTCTTCCCCATGAGATAATGTCTCCACATCCTCAAGGCGTGAACAACAACAACAAGTTCCAAGTCATGCATGGCATAGTTCCTCTCATGTTCCTTAAGCTTTCTGGACTCATATCCAATGACATGCCCATTTTGCATGAGGACTCCCCCAAGTCCTTCCTTACATGCATCTGTACATACCACAAAACTTTCATTTGGGTCAACAATCTTTAACACAGGTGCACTATTAAGTAATTCCTTCAACATATTAAAATTCTTTTCACACTTGAGTGTCCATTCAAATTTAGTTCCCTTATTTTGCAAAGAAGTGATGGGATGAGCAATCTTAGAGAACCCTACTATGAACCTTCTATAGTATCCAACTAATCCCATAAAATATCTGACGTTTGACACATTTCTAGGTGTTGGCCATCCTCTAATGGCTTCGATCTTCTCTGGATCTACTGCTATGCCCTGCTCTGAAATAACGTGTCCCAAGTAATGGATCTGCTTTTGATAAAAAGAACACTTACTCAACTTGGCATACAACTGATGTTCTCTCAGTACTTGCAATACTAGTCTTAAGTGATGTTCATG
>SNQJ01S0016056.1:58574-73447 GCA_010110895.2 Picea sitchensis
CATCTACATTATATAGGATAAATTATTTTACTTAAAAAATTCTTAAAATTTTCTTAAAAATTATATAAAATCCTTTAAAAAAAAAAATATTAAAAATTAAAGATTAAAATTAAAATTTGTGTATTTCAAAATAAATAATAAATATAGATCATTAAAATTTTCTTTAATGACATGTCATAAAATATATCTCCATTTAACCTAAGTAAATTTCACCAAAAAAACATTCTTTTTGAAAAAAAATAGTATCATTAATTTAGATTTGTGTACTTTAAAATAAATATAGATCATTAAAATTTTATTAAATAACATGTCATAGATTTGTGTACTTTAAAATAAATATAGATCGTTAAAATTTCATTAAACAAGTATGCATGGCATGGGTATGGGCATGCACAATACTTGCCGCCACTTATGAAGTAGTCTAAATTTTTTTAGTGTGAATTTTGCAAGATGGGTCCTCAAATTTTAACAATATATATAAAAAAACAAGAAATATTTATTACAATAGCATTGAGAGAAGTCAAGGCAGCAATAAGACTTCAAATTTTTTGGCCAATAAAATATCAGATAAATGAAATTTAAAATTTAAAATTAATTATTATTTTTTAACACTTTAAATAAAAAGGTGTATATTTTATGGTCAACCATGAACTAATAAAAAGTCAAACCTAACTCAACACTATATACCAAGTTTATCAACAAATATAATAACATATTATAATATATATATATATATTTTAAAATAAATATAGATCATTAAAATTTTATTAAATTACATGTCATAAAATATATCTATTTAGTATATATAAATTTTACCTAGAAAAACACTCTTTTAATAAATAAATAAAAATCAGCGTTATTGATTTTGAAAAAATAAATTAGCGTTATTGATTTTGATTGCATGATTCTTGAACATATTTAACTCGTTCTATAACTTTTATATGTTCTTTATCACTCTATGACAATTTTAGATAGTGCATAAATAATTGTACGTATGGATTGATGAATTAAATGGGAATATATTTGACAAAATTAATTAATAGTGATAAATACTTATTTTGAAAGTATCGGGTTTTTATTTTTAATTGAAAACACATAAATTGAGAAAATATTTAATAATTTTTAAATTTAAAAAGTAATTATGAAAATATTTAATAATCTTTAAATTTAAAGAATAATTATGGTGTAATAAAGATATTAAAGATATGAGAAAATTAAGATATTATAAAGATGTCATTAATCTTTTTAAAAAAAATAAAATAAAAAAATAAGTTAATTTAAATAAGAAAATCAATATTGTTAAAATAAGAATGAATTTTTAAGAGCTCCATAGTGTAATAAGGTATTGGACAAATCCTAAAACATCTTGGAATGAAAGAAATTATCATCTTTGTGATACTAAAATGGTAGAAGACAAAAAAACACATTTTTTAAGAATATCTTAAGTTTGCCCACATTGAATCTCAATTTCAAATATTTATAAGACTAACCTTCGTGAATTCTAAATTCATCAAAATTATGGAGATTTATGAAAACTTCTTTTAATCTTTTCGAGTATAAAAATAAAATTATAAAGCAAACCAATCAATTCCTTATCATTTTTTTCTTAAAATCTAATAAATGAAAGTTGATTCCAATAAATAATAACAATCAACATCATTATCATTATATTAATGCAGTATGGATGTCAATTGGGTTTAGCCCTAGTGGTTTGTGTTGAGGGGTGTTTTTCCCCACCTAGTTTCAATTCTCACAAGTGACATGTTGGGCTCTTTCATGAGCATGTTATCGAAAAAGTCTCGACTTTCTACAAAATCTGGTTTACCTTGAGTACCATCCTTGAAATGAGAAAAAGTATAGAGTTTATAACTTCCTATAAAATAATATAAAATAATCTCACATCTAAAATGACATAATAATGTTTTTCATTATATTCCTAAATACTTTTATTTATAAATGAGTGTGTTTGATTATTAATATTATTTCTCTCAAATTTGTATTTATTTTTTAAATAAAAAAAATACTAGGTAACCCTATAAAGAGTATTGTAGTGTTTACTAGGTTGGTAGGGATGGCAAGAGTTGATCGAGAACTCTTCTGCTTATAGTAGGACATCGAGATAGTGACGCATTGTGAATGTAAAAGAAAAAGAAAAATTATTATTAATATAATTTTTTTAAACCAATTTTCTTTGAATAAACATAAAAACCTAAAACCTAAGAGGATAACTCCAACAAACGCAAATTGTGCAAACATGAATTTAAAATAAAGAAAGGTAACCTTACGAGGATAACTTCAAGATAGGCCCCCTCACATAAATAAATTGCATAAATTTAAATTTAGAAGAAAGAAAGGCCCTAGAAAAAGGAGTGGGCCAAAGCATGCCCAAATTGTACGAAATTAACTTTAGGATGGCATTATTCTATCAAAATGTGTAGAGTTTGAGAGAAAATTTGAAGCTATGTTTCCATTGGTTGATTGTGATTGGAAGACATATGTGAAGCATTGGCCATTATGTTATATCTATAAACTTTTTAAAACTATTTTGTGTTAAACAATATTTATAAACATAGTTAATTTTGTAATTAGTATATATGTTGATTGTGTTATTAACTTGCAATTAAAAACATTAAAAAAATAATTACCAAATTGAATCCTTACACATTTGCTACTCCCTTCTTCCATTACAAAGTCGTGTTTTTAAAAACCCTCTTATCTAAGGAACATTTTCCACCATATCTTCACTAAATCCATCTTCCATCTTCCCCAAAATGGAACCATGCCTTTAACTTTATCTCCTTGTCATTATATATTAATAACCATTCCTACCTTTATGGTGAACACAATGTTATTACGTTGAAGGTGTTTTTTTAAGGGAGAGGTCTTTTAAGCTTTTTCGTCATCTGTCAAGGACGAATTAAACACTACCATGTGTATAACATTGCCACGTGTATAATCAAATACTACCACATGTCTTGTTTTTTTATGTTATGTCTTGTTTTTTATGGTTTAATCGGTCATCATCGGTCACATGTCAGTTTTGTAGTCAGTCACACTGTAGTATGCTATGTTTATATGTATAAAGGAAATTGAATAGGGAAGTCAACGCTTGATTAACCTGGGATAATATTGCTTGATCTGATTTTGAAGCTCGCCCTAGTTCGTGTGCTTATTGCTTATGCGTCTCCCTATGGATTTGAGCTTCTTGTTTGTTCATCAGTGCTTATATTGAGCCTTTGAGCCTTCTTGTTCCTTCATCAAGGAAGGCTTATGCATTTGCCTCATCAAGGCAAAGGTAAGCCAACTAATCTCGAGTAATTAGCTACAGTAATTTATTATATGTTAGTATCTATACCCAGTTGATAGAAAAAAATTAGAAGATCAAATCTTTTGTTATTAGCCTGCTAATTTCCTTGAATTCCCTCAATCACTCTCTTGCCCATACTAGCCTAATTTTATTGTATTTCCACCTTACTACATTTTTCATTCATTAGTGAAACCCACGTGTAAAGGTTGTAATTGCTGCATTTTTCGTTCATCCATATCAATGAACAAGTTTCCAATACAACCAATGACCTAACTAGCTAGCATCATNACATTTTCCACCATATCTTCACTAAATCCATCTTCCATCTTCCCCAAAATGGAACCATGCCTTTAACTTTATCTCCTTGTCATTATATATTAATAACCATTCCTACCTTTATGGTGAACACAATGTTATTACGTTGAAGGTGTTTTTTTAAGGGAGAGGTCTTTTAAGCTTTTTCGTCATCTGTCAAGGACGAATTAAACACTACCATGTGTATAACATTGCCACGTGTATAATCAAATACTACCACATGTCTTGTTTTTTTATGTTATGTCTTGTTTTTTATGGTTTAATCGGTCATCATCGGTCACATGTCAGTTTTGTAGTCAGTCACACTGTAGTATGCTATGTTTATATGTATAAAGGAAATTGAATAGGGAAGTCAACGCTTGATTAACCTGGGATAATATTGCTTGATCTGATTTTGAAGCTCGCCCTAGTTCGTGTGCTTATTGCTTATGCGTCTCCCTATGGATTTGAGCTTCTTGTTTGTTCATCAGTGCTTATATTGAGCCTTTGAGCCTTCTTGTTCCTTCATCAAGGAAGGCTTATGCATTTGCCTCATCAAGGCAAAGGTAAGCCAACTAATCTCGAGTAATTAGCTACAGTAATTTATTATATGTTAGTATCTATACCCAGTTGATAGAAAAAAATTAGAAGATCAAATCTTTTGTTATTAGCCTGCTAATTTCCTTGAATTCCCTCAATCACTCTCTTGCCCATACTAGCCTAATTTTATTGTATTTCCACCTTACTACATTTTTCATTCATTAGTGAAACCCACGTGTAAAGGTTGTAATTGCTGCATTTTTCG
Organism: Picea sitchensis; assembly: GCA_010110895.2. NCBI lineage: Eukaryota > Viridiplantae > Streptophyta > Pinopsida > Pinales > Pinaceae > Picea > Picea sitchensis. The sequence goes on from SNQJ01S0016056.1 coordinate 62,981, forward strand.
TTCATCCATATCAATGAACAAGTTTCCAATACAACCAATGACCTAACTAGCTAGCATCATATAGAATAGGTAGGGGTCTTACCTAAGTGATAGAAGGGAGGGAGGTGAATAAGGCTCAAAACTCTCTTTTGGAGCTCTCCTGTCAGAGATCGTCGTCTAATGAGAAATAAGGTCAGGAAAGAATCTTGAATGAGAGATTGATTGCAGGCGTGTAAAGTAACACTATCACGTTGAGCCCTTTCTGTAATATCATTCATATACTATCAAATCCATCCAACACACCTATGAATAGTCCCTACCTGACCTGCCTCTTATGCATATAGAAGGCAGTTGCATTCCTATGAAGATTCTCACCTGGCCCCACAAAACAAAACAAGTTTCTCCTTCCTGGATTTTCATGCATAGAGCACATCTATTTACTTTCTTTATATAGAAAAAATATAGATAAACAGTGTATAGCCAAAACCTGATGGATATGTCTTATATAAAACAAGAGAGGAACTATAAAGCTTCTATTAAATTATGTTGGAAATTTGTGCCAATAAAACTTTTGTTAAACTTAATTGGAAGGCCCATGTTGTTTCACACCATTTTAAACCAAACCAAACAACCTAGTCAGGGTCCAAAATTGGCATCCATTCCAGAGTTTGAACCAGGAAAAGGTTGCCTGTATAAAACAGAGGAAGCCGAGTTTCCATGAGATTTACACGAATTCACTAAAGAATAAGGATCATAACCGTTCCAGGAAGAGGTGTCTGTATGAAGTTGAGCTACATGTTGAAGTTAGCTGGAATGATGATCCAAAATATATCTAAAGGGGAAGTGTTTCTCAGGGTATGATTATGAGTCTTATCTTCGACTCGACATGTATTTACATACAGATCTTCCACAATTTTGTTATATTCTGACTCTTTCCTTTAATGGCCTCTAAATGGGAATAACATAACCCACTAGCACAAAGGTAGAACTTGTGAGCACAAACATGTTGGGTACTACAAGTTGCACATAGCATGAGGTTGAAGCCACGTAGTCAGTGCATGGTGGTAGTTGGCAACATTGGAGGACTCTCTTGATAGAGTGTCAAACCTTGGTGGCAACATGACATAGTTATACTTTTTTGGGATTTTTATATATTAGACACAAAATTAAAGTAACAGTAGTCACATCGGTGTTTTCCGAGATTTTTGCATAATAGATGCAAAATTAAAGTCAATTAGCAGGCAACTAATAGTAGCTTACTTGACTAGAGATATGTGGGGTGTACTCGAGTTTGTTGTTAGCTTTGGGCCAGGGTTTGTCAATTAACTGCAACAAATGGAAGATGCACCATCCCATACGAAGAAGGGATTGTTGATGTAACGTGAGCATATTGGAATGTATATGAATCTTGATAAATCTTTTAACTCACTTTCTTCTTTTCGTTGTTCTGATTGCTTTCATTGCTTTCATATTGTCATGTATGATCATGTAATTGTTTTGCCAATGAACTTGTAGTTGTTGTGGTAGTTTTCGTCTTTCAGAGTAATAAAAAGTCATGTAATTCTCTCTTTCAGAGAAATAAAAAGTGATGTAATTCTCTCTGCAAACTGTAGTATGTTGTCCAAAATTCTATAATTCTGCTATGTAGATTTAGCCTTATTCAACCTGTTGTTTTGAATTTCCTATCGAGTGCAATCTTTGTGCTTTTTGAATCTAACGTACAAAAATGTAATATGCATTATCTTGAAGTTTTGATAGGGCTATCCTGAGGTTCAATTTCGTAGTTTTTATAGGATATCCTAAGTTTCAGTTTAATAGTTAATAGTCCAACGAGAAGCAGCTAGAAGGCCATTACCCTAACCGTTGGACTAGAAATTATCTCGTTGTAAGAGAGGGCATGGCAATTATCATAATTGTTGGACTATAAACGCGACCTGTAAACCACAAAATGTGAGAGTGGATAGATGCGTTTCGTTGATATATTCCCCCTCAAACTCGTTGCACTCCCTCAAGTGTTAAAATTCAAACCCCAGAGCTCACAATATTGAGAGTTAGAAACAAACATGGGGTCTTTGGGTAACAAAAGAGATACACGCACATAATGACGAAGGGTGTGGGACGTTGCAATTTATTCTCACTTGCGTAATGCAAAATAGATATGCAACTTTGGTATACGACGCTGACAAGTAGAGTTATTGGTTCCTAGAGGCATATCATAAAATTGAATGATACAATGAAGATCAACATAATTATTTATCTTTCTAAATACAAATTCTATTTTTCTTTTTTTAAATAATAATGATCTTCATCTTGACTTTCTTGGAGGCATCCAATAATAATAATAATAATAATAATTTTCATTTTGACTCGTCGGAAGCATCCGATAAAAATTGAAATGATACTTTTTAAAATAATACTAATGATGTTCATCTTGGCTCTTATGAGGCATCCCATAAAATTAGAACGATACACAAAAAATTAGAAGATTTTCAGAATTCTTTCTCTTTTTAAATATAAATTTTATTTTTTTCCTTTTTAAAATAATAATAATAATCATGTTTTTCTAAACATTTATTTATCATATTTAAAAATAATAACCATAATAATGTTGTTCATCTTAATTCTTCATAAGCATCTGATAATATTGGAACGATACCAAGAAGATCAACATAATTATCTCTTTCTAAATACAAATTCTATTTTTTCCTTTTTAAAATAATAATGATCATCTCTTTGGAAAAATGTATCCATCATATAAAATGTAAATTTTATTTTTTTCCTTTTTAAAATATTAATAACAGTGGTTCATATCTTTCTAAAAGTTTATTCATATATAAAATAAATTCCTGAAATTCCATGAAAGGAAGTTGATTATTGTTTAAGAAGTGAGTTTATATATATATATATATATTAAAAAATTTAGAACCAAGTTTATTTAACAAATATCAAACTCAATTTTATATTTTAATATGTTTATTATTTTTTATTAAATTATCATTTATATATTTATACATAATAAAAAAATCATTAAAAATAAGAAATATCTTTTCTAAGAATAATTTTTTTTTTATTGAAAATAAAAGATATCTCTTCATTAGTATGAAAGAGATATTAAATAAAATTTATTACTAAAGAAATAATATTAATTATTTTTTTCCCTTTATATATTTAAATGATTTATATATCATTATAATTTTACTATTGAAATACAATACTTATACAGCTTTAGTGGGCCTAATGGTTAAGAATATTTGTTTCCTCTTAAGAGGTCACAAGTTCAAATCCAGAGGGGAGTAGGGTATGTATACCTCCGTAGATATATATATGGATTGGCTTGTGGCTGAGATGTCATGGTTTAGGGGCATCTAAGTCGTCAAAATTATCTAGGAATCGCACCCAGCCCGGACCGCACCAACCCTTGACATGGCTGGATTTGAGGTGTCCCCAGAGGTTTTGAACTGGTGACTTCACTTACGGAGTGTCTTAACATCTCACTCCCTCACCAACTGCTCTACACCATGGGGACGATTATATATTTCTTTATTGAGATTGATGTAATTAAAATATTTTTACAAAAGTATTACTAATTTTTATATTTAAAATTGAATGAAAAATATATAATTTTGAAAAGCTTAAAGTTTAATGCGTTATTTTTTGGGGCCCATATCAAGGTCATTTCATATGCTCGTATAAATGCAATAAATGTGCACAATTATATTGAGTTGTTTTGCAATTGTTGAATGTGACATTGCTTACAAAGAAAATTGTTTGAATGACACGTGTACAAGTGGGAAATGATACAACATCGCTTACAGTTCACCCCCTAAACATGGTTGTCATATATTGAAGGTACAAGTAAATTGGTGTAGTTCTTAAGTGGAAAATACATACTCTTTGCTTTCACTATACTAGACATGACTTTTATAACAACAATATAGAGGTAAGCAACATATATCAATGTCTTTCTAACTTTCAATAGTATGTGAATTTTGCCATAAACTTTGCTCACCTTCTTTTCAGTTTGCTACTAGATAGTATGCCTGATAATAATATTATTAATATATGGGTATAACAATATATGCAATCATAATCATTTTGAGTAAAATGTGTATTGATCACCTTTCAATACCTCATTACAACTTTCATTTCACATAGAGTTGTATTCATCTTAGTGTAATGATATCAGGGAACAAGGTCATCTCCGATGTCCTCAATGTCAATTGTTTGTCCTAGCACTATAGTTATAGATGGACCTCTACTATATTATTTTTAGGAATTTAGGTGGGAAAGCTTCCTCAAATGGATAACACACTTGTTATAGTCTTCCTCGTGACTAAGCATCAATGTTCATTAAGATTACATTAAGAGTTAACTTTGTAACAAAAGCATGGCATAGCTCAAAACCTAGACTTATAACTATTATAATTCTTAATAGTCTTAAGATTTTATACTTAGAATTCCCAAATTAAATAAGATTTGGGAATTAGGTTTGGTTTAGTTATTTGCATATAGTTTTATAATTCAACTTTATTCAAGACATTATAAAGATTAAACAACTTATACATTGTTTTCTTTATTTTGAACCTTATAGAGAGGTAGGTTGATCTTCCCAAATAGTATTATAATCATTAGGCACCCAACTTTCATCCCCTTGCTATGATATGAATTTTGTCACTCTTCAACTAGGATGCCCTTCAAGCCTCTCTTTTGCTATGATATGAATTTTGTCACTCTTCAACTAGGATGCCCTCCAAGCCTCTTTTTTGAAGCTCTTTTGCTAGAATAATATGAATGACAATATTTGTGATCCCATAATTATATTTTCCAATGCTCTAAAAATTTTAGAGTTACAATTCTCAATCTGAACAATTATTATAAGCAAAATTTGGAATATGAGCCACCCAAAGAACATCAACCTTAGAAATGTAATAAAGACATTTTGGAAAGAATTAACTTCACGTTTTGAGAAAGAATTGGCTAAAGTTTTGAGAAATATAATAAAGACATTTTGGAAAGAATTAACTTCTTGCAATGTAGTGCTAGTGCCTTTAAGACACACAATGCCATTTACCCACTATAAGTGAGACACCCACTATCAAAGTTTTGTTGATTTTACATCCCTGATCCTTCTTTTTATACTTACTGAAGGCATAGGTATATATCAATCGATATGTGTTGACTCAGTATTAGTTTCCTTTGACTTATTTAAATATTAGCAGTTTAACCAAAGTTTTAACAAAAACATTTTCGACAGTTATTAGTTTAAAGCATTTTTCTGATGTTTGATTGGTGGTTCAAATGACCCTGTTATTGCAGAGCCACCCAAATTTTGCACCTCAATCTTAGTTTAAAGCATAGGTTTGCCTAGTAATTTTTCCCCAACCGAGTAATGCTGGAAAGTAATGCTGGAAATAAAGTATAGCATTACTTATAAACAATAAATGTTTGTTTTTCAATGTGATATTTATACTATGTCATGGTTGTTGTGGTCGTTGTTTGAGTGGCAATGTCGTGGTCGTTTGTTGAGTGGCAATGTGGTGGTCTCCGCATGTATGTTTCATGCAATTTACATCGATATCCTCTATGTTGTCTCTCCTCTACATTTTCAGAGCCGACTGTTGTTTCTACTTCTTCATGCCAGTATTTGCAAAGGGAGGATGCAGGGAGTATGGGCAGTGAGATCTCTGAGTCTGGGTGGACAATGTATTTCAATCAGTCTCTAGATAGCTAGAGAAATAAAAGTGTGACCAACCAGTTTGATATGGAGAAGCAACAAAAGAAAAATTCCCACGATACAGAGAATGCTGAAAGAAACCCAACTTATGATTATCAGTCATCGAGCATTACAGGCAACCAGGATGACTCTTCCATTGCCTATGACGCTTCGTCTAGTCCCCAAAAGATGCCTCTGCCCCTGCCTGTGGAGAATATTCAGTTTCAGCAGGACTAATAGGCTGTTGGATCCTATTCCTTCGATTCTAGAAGAAAGCATGGTGCTCATGGTAAACATGAGGATTTCGAATGCATGTTATCATGTTCCTCCGTGGATGTGAATTTCACAAGGAATAAATTGAGGAAAGTGAATAAAAACGAAGATGATTGATTCAGGGTGTTGGGGGGCATGATAGATAGGGTAAGCAGTGAACAACACTTTGTGCGGCTTCCCAGAAGGGAAAATCGTCGGTGGCGATGGCTAGAAAACAACCAACAATGGCTGTGAGAGTGTGGATTTCTGTCATTTGAGGAAGAACCGATGCTGGTAGGGTTTTTATTGAGGAAGAACCGATGCTGGTAGGGTTATTATTGAGGAAGAACCGATGCAATTTCTATCAATGATTCAATGCTTTCATTATGTTTTCATCATGGCGAGGCGGCTTCTATCTTCTCGGTATGCTATCAGAGAGAAAATAAATATTTTTGATAAAATATTTGTTTGGTGATATTAGGGCGGTAGCTCTACAATTTTATAAAACGCAGGGCCACGGAATGTCGTGTGTTCTTTGTATTTTACAGTCAGTCCACAGTAGTGGGGAGCAAAGTGACGAGATCAAGCAGAGTGGGGCCGAGGGAGTATTTGGAGGTTAGAAAGGCAGACGAAGGAAGAGAAAATAATAAGAGAAGGGTGTTCTGGATGAGGGATCCGGCCACTGGGAACATAATTTGGGAGAATCACGTTAGCGAGACCCACATTGCAAAGCTCAGTTAGAAGGTCCTCTCTTGGGAGAATCACTTTAGCGAGACCCACATTGTAAAGATCAATTAGAATGTCCTCTCCTCCAGAAAGTAGAATAGCTTAGTATTAACATCAACTATATTGTTGCCTGAAGGAGAGTCGTCTTAAAAACATGAAGGAGAAGAGAGACTACCCCCTAAGGTCAACTTCCCTCACCCAAAGCAACGTATGGAGTTGAACTTACCGAGTCTTTGTCAAAACCCAAAGCAACGTATGGAGTTGAACGTACCGAGTCTTTGTCAAGGGTTTTGAGAAGGTGTAAGCAACCTGCAACTGAGTGTGACAACAATGTAAATCAATAATCTTATCAAGAATCAGTTGTCTGATACAATGCAAGTGAACTTTTATGTGCTTGGTGTATTGATGCTCTATGGCTCCAAGACATGGCAAACTCTCCTATTCACAAACCAGAGGTATGTCAGGCATTTTATAGATTTGTTCTATGAATGTTCTTTCATCATGTAGCATAGCAACAAAGTTGTTTGTCATTACAACATATTAAGATATTACTCAAAGGGTGGAAGGCACCATATCAACAAAGTTGTTTGTCATTACAAAATATTATGATATTATTCAAAAGCCAAAAGGCACTAGTAATTTCATAGAGAATAGACTTGATCATGCACAATCAAAAGCAGCAACAGCAGTGAGCAAGGATATACGCTTCACGAGAATAATTTCAATACTATATTTCCTCTGAAACCGTTGTAGTTGTTTTTGAGGAGCTTGTAAACTGCTCCAGATTTGTTTCATTTATGCGTCCACCCGACACACACATATATACATATTTTAATGTAGCATAGTGGTGTTCTGGAAAGTGAAGTGAATATAGAACAGAACCTGCAACTGCAAGTTGAAAGCCTTGGTTACATTGAGGTAAAGGACCCGAAAACCTTGTAAAGTTCGAAGATGCATTTTTTCTCTCATCCCGTGCCTGAGTGAATGTTTTGGCGGTGTGACTAGATATCTACTGAAACTAACACTGAAAATGCGTGCATTGATAGTGAAGGATTTTCTTTTTTTTATCTGATAATATATTGGGTATCAGTTTAATGCAATTATATGTAAAATATTTCCTTTACATTCACAAGGTTATGAGACAAGTAGTGGAAACTAACGCCTATGCAATGCAAGATTGGTGCCTAAGAATTAGTATGTATTGGCAGGTACAACATGCTAATACACATTTCGAAGGAAGGTACGTGCATCCTTCATACTTCCAGACACAAGCTTTCAATACTATCTCCATCTTACTGGTAATTGATTCGCATTGTGATTTTTCTTATCTAGTAAGTTGGAGTAAAGTAGATCAGATATAAATGCCCACTGCATGCTTTCCTTCTTAGTACTTCTAAATCTGTGTCTTGATTTTTTTTATGGCTGTGAAGATTGGTAGAGAAAAGGTGTGGGGGAGCCATTGAATACAACAACTCTGGGGACGAATAAAACAGGAGGTGGTGCAATTTAATACATTCTCGCAAAAATGAAGATTCATCTAGATAATTGTAATGAATTATGAGGGTTGAGTAGAATTTTCTGAACAATAGAACACCAAATCACAACGAATCTTGCAATTAATAGGGTATATATTTTTTCTCAGACTTGTCCAAACCTTGGAATGAATGATTGGTCTTTTAAATGTTGGGAGGCATTTAGCCAAAAACCAAGGAAGCTGATGCGATGAGACATTGCATGCATTGTTAGTATTTGAACGCCCACTGTCGAGATCGATAGTGTATCCCTAGTAAGTTGTGGAGCTTAGTTTCTATGTGGTCAAGCTTATTGATTCGTAGGATCTTTTAATGACTATGGTTGAGTTTTAATTTTGCATGTCTTAATTAACCATTTGAGAAAACTTAGTGAAAGAATGAGGAAAGAAGAGGAATTATGACAGCCATATATACATTTGCAGATCTGAAATGAAAATATAAACAGCAAACCATAACACGCAGATTGATAACGGAGTTCGGAACAACTTTGCCTACGTCTCCGGGCCTTTGTCTCTGTGGGGGAGGCTTCTTTATTTCTGTTCAAAAGCTCAAAAATACATCGCTGCAATGCCAAATGGCTACAAGACTGATCTGGTCATGTTCGTCCAGATCTCAAGAACCCTGCAAAGAAAACGGCACACAAAACGGACGTCCGGAGCTCCCAGAAATGGTCCGACAGCGTCTGCTCCTCAAAAGCTTCTTTGCATCAAAATGGCTTTGGCTTGGCTTCCCTTCAGCATAACTCTACTCTGACTGTCTCTCATGGCCTCAAATAGGCCTAGTTTATATAGATTTGAAGTTGGTTTCTCATCTCCAACTTCCTCCCAAAATTTGGGCTCCAAAAATGCCCAATATCTCCCAAAAATGGAGAAAATCAGCTAATATCAGGCATAAATCAATGAAAAATCCATAAACTTTGGCATAAAACCCACTTTGGTTTCATTTTAGGGGATAATCCCCTAGGCCTGGGCGCGCTCCCCCTAATTCGGTCGTATGGGTGGACATGTGGCCAAGCGCCAGCCCATAACTCAAAACACCTGGTCATATGGCAATATAGTATGGGACCGCGCCCTTAATTCGCGCCCCAACTGCTGGCTCCCGGTTCGGAAGGCACATAGGCATAGGACCCGGTGCTAATTGTTATAACCACTTACCCGCGCCCTTTTGTGGATAGGTCCCAGTCCTGTGGGATCCGCCCGTGAACCGAGGGCTATCCCTATCCACGCACAAACTCGTCCGCGCTCCCGGTCCTGTGGAATGGTCGTATGGTGTTTTGTTTGCGCTGAAGGCTGGGGCTAAGCCCCGACCCTTTCCCTCGCTGATTCAAACCATAACCAAATTCAAATATAATTTGGGTCGTATAGTTTACAAGAACCAATCGTCGCCCGAGTGGTTAGCCCGTCCTGCCAATCCGTTGCCCGTTGGGGAGGTCGCCGGTTCGACTCCCGTGCATGCCATATATATTTTAAACAAACCATCAACCAACCACATGGTGCCACGTGGCATCCCTTGATTGGGCCATGTGGCACCTCAACAACCAACCACAAACTGCCACATGTCGATTGCCAATTGGTCCATGTGCCTGCCACATGTCAGATGTCGTACTGCCACGTCACTGCCCTGTCATCTTTGCCACGTCAGCTGCTGACGTCATCCGTGCCACGTGTCACCCTTACAGTGGTGACACGTGTCACCCCTGGATTGGTCCAGCTGTCTGCCCGTACGTCCAAATATGCTTGACACGTGTCGCCTCCTGGAGCTGCCACATGTCACCTTCTAGAACTTCCACGTCAGTTGTACGGACCGTACGGTCTGCACAGTCAACATGCCACGTGGACTGTATGGACTGTACAGTCATCCCTTTTTTTACCTGTTTGGCTTTTCAGACAGAACACGATATCTTGCTCATACGGAGCCCGTTTGACGAAGTAAATATACCGCCGGAATCAGGAAGACGAGACAAACGCAATGATCTTGGTTTCGTCACATTCCGAGCACTTTCATTTTTGAGCATTTTTAAACCCTGTCAGGCTTCTGGATCCAATTTCGGATCACACCTCCCCACAAAAAGACCTTTTGGTCCCCAAAAGGTTACTGACCAGTCAACAAGCTGGGGATAGGACACCCGACTTGCTCTCTGTCTCTGAACTCTGTCCTGTGCACCTGTCTCATCAAGATCAACTGTAACACAATCATGACAACTGACAGTATATTGTTAGCCATTTGAACCCTGTTATATCTTACTGAAGCCACTATCATCCATGT
>SNQJ01S0016056.1:82073-105987 GCA_010110895.2 Picea sitchensis
TATATTTTTATTTTAAAACACATTAATACAAGTTTCCTAAGCTAAACATTATAATTTCTAAAAAATTTGAAAGTCAAACCTAAACTAATAGGCAGTCAACGATGAACTCATCGCTATAGTCCCAAGCCTTTGGCAGGGACTAAAAATGGTTTCATAACTACACATTTGGAAAAATAAGAAAAGAAAATAAAAAAAAGAGTCTTATTTATTATAAAATTATTTTATCAATAGAGTTGTACCTTATAAGAAAGTGAGACTCATATATAGTCATGTCAAAATTAATTTCAAACCTTGAATGAAGTGAATGTTGCAATAACACTATCAATTTATTGACCAATGAGAGGTCATAAAAATATCAATTTTGTTATATTGAAAAATAATTTTTTTTATTTGTTATGTTCAACATTAAAATCTATACACATTTTTTAAGTCAACATAAAACTAATATGAAAATCAATGCTAACTCATTGCTATATACTACCTCCGTGCCTCCGAAAGTATAATAATGATAATATCACATGGTACCAATGGCATAGTCAAATTGAATTGCACTCTTTGAAGTTGAGAACATAGAAAGGACAAAGCCACCTAACATATCCAAATTGCACTAACTTATTAGGATGGCATTATTTTATCAAAATATGGAGAGTTTGACTAAAAATCAAGAATCTTGGCCACCCATGTTCCATTATTTAATCAATGAAGTCAAGTTTAAGTGGATCAACACACACTCACTATCACATGCATAGATTTCTTAAGCCAATTTGACTCAAACAACATCACCAAATAGACTTAAATAGACTTAATTTTGCAATTAGCATATGTGTTGGGATTTTATTTCTTCAATTAAAGAAAGACCTTAGTTCTCACTAAGATTCATGTTTATCCATAATCAATCTTGACCTTATCAATGTTAAAGTAGTTTTAAACCAACACGAGGTGGTGTTGGCCCTTGGTTAGGGAAGCAAGCGAAGAACAAGGAAGAAAAGGCAGATTGTGAACTTCGTGGAAGACACAATGACTGTTACTGGGTCTATCCCTGTGCCAACAAATGATTTCGTTGCCGGGACATGAATCTTCGTGAGGGAATGTCAAGTTGGTTCCCATCAAAGACAGAGATTCAGAAGTGGATAGAGGATCAAGAAAAGGACTTCGCTGAAGCCCAGAACAAGAACCCTAATCTTAGTACAAAGGATTGGTTGGAGAGATATATCTTTACTGATATACATGAGAATTTCTTTGGAGGAATCCATCAGGAGCTATATGAGTGGTTAGCTAGGTTAGCAGATACCCAGTTCGAGATAAGATCTAGACCCCCTGTAGTTTGGACGTCAACACTGATCAAGAATGTCAAGAGAGTTGATAACGTCATGTCACGAGCAGTAGATCACTAGTTTGATAGCACCATTGGAGGCTACATCACCAGGTTTGTTGTTGACAAAGTAGAGTCACATAGCCAAGCGGAGAGATATTTCTTCAAGGGACCCACAGGAAAATTTTTACATTTTCTGAAGTTAAGGACCAAGATGCTATTGCATGAGAAGAACATCTTGAAGATACAATAGATTGGTTGGATTTGGAAAAAGCTAATGTTCAAGAATTCAGACAGCGACAACAACACAAAGGTTGGACATACGCAAAGTGGGAGAGTGTTCAGAGAAGTTCATCTTCCGAACTTATTCAAGCAGAACTACGGGGACGAGGACTTCTACAGTGGAGAAGAGGCAGACCTGATAGACGAAGAGCATTCAGAACCCGCTAGGGCAGAGGAAGAGAAAGCTGAAGAACCTCGTCAGGATGAGCCAGAAACTTCAGGAACTGCGCAGATTGTTGAGGTAAGTATTATTAATCCCCCTGTTGTCTTAGCAACATTAAGCAATCAGAGCAATCCAAGTCACCAGAGTGTTCAGAGCATTGTCACTATTAGTCCACCACATACTCATACAGGAAACCTAGGAAGATCTATGACAGATAAGTTGAGGCTCCCTATCTTTAGGGGAGATGGGTCTGAAGACCCTGATCAGCATCGGTTCCTTTGTGAAGCCGTATGGAATATTAAAAATGTCACCGACGAAGCAGTTAAAAGAACCCAATTTAGTACTACCCTTGGAGACCGCGCACTAAGTTGGTACATGAATCTTGTCCAAGGACTTGCACAACCTAAGACACTAAATGAAATCAAGAATGCATTGACTGCAGAGTTCAAGAAACCCAAGTCGGAGTCACAATGTATTACAGAGCTGAAAGAGATCAAACAGAAGGTAGTTGAACCTGTCTAGGAATTCGACTAGATATTTAAGACCTTAACATGCCAATTGACTTTTCATATCCCAGATGAGCAGAACAAAGAGTGGTTCATTGTTGCCTTATTACTACACATCATAGTTCCTCTGATGCAACAGAAGATTGCTTCACAGGCTGAGGCGTTGGAGATCGCCATGAAGCTAGAATCAACCCCTATGGGAGAATCCAGTTCATGTATGAGCCAGATCTTGAGTCAACTAACTAGTTTGTCTCTACAGGTCGAAGATATGAAGAAATACAAGAGAAAAGATAAAAGAGAAGACATCTGGTGTGTTAGATGCAGATCGGAAGGCCATGACAAGGAGCATTGTCCCTTATTCCATGAATACTTGGCCTCTAGAGCTCTGAGCCCTTTGAAGCAAGTCACCTTACCCTGATGTGAAGTATGTTGAAATATACATCGTACTGGTGAGTGCTATTACATGCAAAAATATGTTCAGACACCCACAAATTTATATTGCACGTTTTGTAAGTCTGTGGGACATGATGATAGAGATTGTAGGGCTTATGATCTCATGCATGAAAGGTTAAGAGATATATACAAAATTCAAGGCAAAGTACAACAATAAGGAAACACTACGCAGTATAACTCCCCTGGGAGAGGAAACTTCAATCCTCGCGGTGGATTCAGAGGATGAGGACGAGGAGGAGGTATGGGTCGAGGCCAAGGACAGATCATATGTTACAACTACACACAACCAGGACACCTCGCAAGGGACTGTCATAACCCTTGCACTACTTGCATCTACTACAACTCGTTTGAACATGTTATAGAAGATTGTCATGTGTTGCTCGCTAAGCTTCAAGAGAGAAGAGGACCTCAACAAAACCCGCAAGTGCCACTAATATATACTGAACCTCGCGGAGAAGACCCTAGAGTCGTTGTTATTACTAGAGGAGGCACTGTTACATGAGACGACAAACTGATCCAGGGAAAGACTACAGAAGACTCAGGAATCAGGAAAGCTGCAGAGAAGACCCAAACCTTTGATGCAAAGAAAGAAAGACAAGTATTTGAGGAGGCAAAAAAAGAGTTCAAAGCAAACCAAGGCTCTTCATAAAAAACAAGACCAGAAATGAGAGAATATGGAATGCCTCAGGCATTTGATCAGTCTGCTTCGCCAAGAGAAGGAAAAGAGGTAAGCAAGCTCATAGAATTTCTATATACTTGTATTAAGTTGATTCAGGATGAGAGCGTTGTCCAAGAACTACAAAATTTAATCAGACAATATGAGCTAGGGAAGATAGACCCCTTACTGAATAGGGCAGTACACCAAATCACTAAAAAGAGAAGGACAATTAAGGAGTTACATTTGAATGCTCAGATAGGTGAATATGATATAGACTATGTGGTTCTCGACTTAGGGTTGGAGGTCAATGTCATGACGAAGAAAACCTAGGCACTAATGGGAAAACCTAAGTTGATCTATTCCCCTATTAGGCTTAGAATGGCTAATCAACAAGTTGTAAGCCCCTTTGGTAGATTGGAACATGTCCCTGTGAACATCGACGGAGTAAGAACGTTTGCAGATTTTGAGGTAATTGAGATAGTTGATGATAGATGTCCTTACCCTGCGCTGTTAGGAATTGATTGGGCTTTCAATAATTCCACTGTGGTTGATTTAAAGAAAAGACAAATGACGCTTGAAAGAGATGGCCTTAGGGTCATTGCACCCTTAGATCCAGATGGAGGTCAGAGATACACAAAGCCCATCAGAGAAGAAAACTGCGCATATCAACTAGAAAACATATACAAATTAACAGCCATACAACAGGATTACATTAATCCTATGGCCGATGGAAACCTAAGTTGGCGAAGTGACAACGCATGTTCATCAGACTCAGAAGAAGCACTGGAAAACTGGCAAAATAAAATGTATGAAGTATCTACAAAAAGATGTGTTATATTAACCAGAGAAGTTCGCTGAATCGACACAACAATAAGTAACTTACCCACCTTTGATGGTATGAATCCTTTAGAAACCTTCTTGTCGGACTTTGAAGAAAGTGTACCAATGCAACAAAGGTTGTTGGCGATGGATGAGGCCCTAAAAACAACCCCAACAAGATGGTGGGGGACACACGAAAACAACATTACAGATTGGGTACAATGTTGTACCTTGATGACAACGCGGTTCTCAGCACAAGTAGAAGGTTGCGAAGTTCGGTACACAGGTCGAAGTTGCCCAAAGGACCATGTGCGAATTTGCGAAGCAGCCTAGGGCAACATCCCTCAAGAGCAGTGGGTGCACAAATTCATTAACACACTGGACACGACACCTATCAACTGGTACCTTCAAGCAGACCTGTGCCTCATCACTACAGATTAGGAAGGTATGACTCAGAATTTTGTAACCACCTTCTTATTTGAAAGTCAATATCCTTCAGTAGATCAAGCATTGCAAATTATAAGATTGAAAGTATTCAAGGAGGCATCTAACCTCCCTTTTGAGCAATAAGAGGAAGAATGGATTGCGCCTCTCCAAAAACTACAAGGCTGTTACAACATCAATGCTGATGAAGACGATGATCCAAGAAAGGTGAACATCATAGAAACAAAAAGCCAAAGAGATGTGGAAGGACCAGGAGTTGAGTTACCATTCATTGGACAACTAATCAAGATTAAGAAGGTCAATATTGGAACAGAACAGACACCGAAGCTTGCCAATGTTGGAGATTATTGGGATGTTGCCACTATTGACAAGATTACAGGATTACTGCATGAATATCATGACTTGTTTCCAACCAAGTTCACTGATATGAAGGGCATTAAAGGGCCTATGGGAGAGATGAGGATCCCTTTGAAACCATATGCAAGATCATTCAAATAGATACCCTACAGACTGAACCCTAAATATAAGGAGAAAGTGAAGATTGAGCTTGATCGAATTCTGGAAGTTGGGATTATAGAACCTGTGGAGGAATCCGAATGGATTAGCCCTATGGTGGTGCAAGACAAGAAGACAGGACAAATCATGATATGCGTAGATCTAAGGAAGTTGAATGATGCCTGTTTGCATGATCCCTTCCCTACACCATTCACTGACGAAGTGTTAGATAATGTGGGAGGCGAGGAAGTATATTCTTTTACAGATGGATTTTCAGGATACCATCAGATATGGATTGCCAAGGAATATCACCATAAGACCAGATTTGCAACAGAATGAGGATCCTACCAGTATACAGTGATGCCATTTGGATTGAAGAATGCCCCAACCATGTTTTCCAAGGTGGTGGTCAAAGCATTCAAGGAGTTCTTGCATAAATTTCTAGAAGCATATTTTGATGATTGGACTGTTTTTAGCTTATTGAAAAACCATATTGAATGTCTAAGGCTAATGTTGGATAAATGCAGGCAGTGTCAAATTGCCTTGAATCGAAAGAAATGCATCTTCTTCTCACCATTTGGAGTGTTGTCAGGTCATGTTGTATGCAAGCAGGGATTGCTGGTAGATCCATCTAAAATTGCCATTATAGTTGATCTACCCCCTCGTACTTTAGTCAAACAGTTGAACACTGTGTTGGGACACACATGATATTACAGGAAGTTCATTAAAGGATATGCCCAAATTACAGCACCCATGGAGAAGCTTTTGAAGAAAGATTGTCAGTTCAATTGGACAGAAGAATGCCAACAGAGCTTCAATACACTGAAACAAAAAATGGTTACTGCACCCATTCTAGTCTTTCCAGGTTGGACCAAGGAATTCCACGTACATGTCGATGTGTCTTCTATTGCTTTAGGAGAAGTGTTAGCACAACTTGGGGAAGGAGATATTGACCATCCGTTATCCTTTTCCAACAGGAAGCTATCAACTGTTGAGATCAATTACACCACTACCGAGCGAGAGGGGTTAGCCATGGTGTATGTGCTACAGAAATTTCGCCACTACTTGTTGGGAGGACACTTTAAAATTTTTACTGATCACTCCACGCTGAAATACCTAGTCAACAAGCCAGTGTTGGGGGGGGGATAATATGCATATGGCTTCTGCTCTTTCAGGAATATGACTTTGAGATCATAGTAAAACCAGGAAGAATGAACAAAGGTCCTGACCACTTGTGGAGGTTGGAACATGGAGAGGAGCCCACTAGTTTGGAGGATACACTGTCGGATGCACAGTTACTGGCCATTAGAAATATTGATGATCACTTTGTAGAAATAGTCCAGTTCCTGTCAACAGGAATGGTCCCTAGCTAGTATATAATTCCCTAGAAGAAACAGCTAGTAGTGCACGCTGCCGACTTTTCACTTATAGCTGGACAACTATACAAGATGGGACCTGATGAGATATTGAGAAGATTTGTTATGGAGGAAGAACGACCGATGATCCTCGCGGAAGCTCATGAAGGCATCGCAAGAGGACATTACGCAGGGAAAGCAATTGCGCAGAAGGTTCTTAGAGCTGGCCTTTGGTGGCCTACCTTACACAGAGATGCTAAAGACTATTATAGAGCCTGTGATGTATGCCAAAGAGTTGGAAAAACTTCCAGAAGAGATGAAATGCCACTATCACCTCAGCTAACTCTACAAGCATTTGAGAAATGGGCCATTGACTTCGTGGGACCTATAAACCCACCAGGAAAGCGCACAAGAGCAAAGTACATAATTACAACAACAAAATACTTGACCAGATGGGATGAAGCTAGAGCAGTTAAGGACTGTAGTGAAAATACAGTTGCGCGCTTCATATTTGATCACATCATAACCAGGTTTGGATGCCCAAAGATCTTTATGAGTGATCAAGGCACACATTTCATAAATAAAACAGTTGAAGCCCTGACTGAGGAATTTGCAGTCCACCATCAGAAGAACACACCCTACCATCCACACACAAATGGGATAGTGGAAGCATTCAACAAGATCTTGGAGACAACGCTGATGAAGATTTGCAGTGTGAACAGGGATGACTGGGATTTAAGAGTACCAGCAATACTTTGGGCCTATAGAACCACTTGTAAAAAATTAACAATGTAGATCCCTTTCAAGTTGGTTTATGGTCTCAAAGCCATTGTTCCAATAGAATACCTGGTGCCAAGCTTAATAATTGTTGCCTTTACAGATATGGCTGACACTGGCGCTGTTCAAGAGAGGCTCGCGCAGTTGGTCGAACTTGAAGAAGATAGATTTATTGTAGGATTCCATCAACAAGTACAGAAGGAAAGAGAGAAGGCTTATCATGACAAGAAAATCAAGAAGAAGGCATTCAATCAAGGTGATCTAGTACTGGTATATGATAGTAAGTTCATCAAGCATCATGGGAAGTTCAGAACGCATTGACTCGAGCCATATGAGATCGCCTATGTTACAGAAGGAGGAGTTGCACAGTTGAAGACTTTGAAGAGAAAATGGAAGGAAGGATTAGTGAATGGGAGCCGATTGAAGTTGTACTATGACAACCAGTTGCCTCGCAACTCGAAGTAAAAGCATAAGGAAAAGGGTCTAAGTACCAGGTGCAGTTGAAACTGGGTACCAGACACAGAAAATACAGTCTGCACAAGGAACGAGAGGAGGCATAGAGAGGAAAGCAAAGGCTGCAATGTGCAGCTCGAAGTCGAAATAAAAAAAAAAAGATCAGATCTAAAGTGCCTCAGGATGAGTCACAGGTGATTTTTGGGGGCCTATTGGCCCTTGGTTAGGGAAGCAAGCGAAGAACAAGGAAGAAAACGCAGATTGCGAACTTCGCGGAAGACACAGTGACTGTTACTGAGTCTGCCCCTGTGCCAACAGGTGGAGCATCAGAGTGATTTTGAGATAGCCATGGAAGACATTTGTTAAGCTTAGGCGAGTATTCTTGAACTTGGGTGTACATATTATTCTCAAATTCTGGAGGCATATTCTAATTTGCAATACTAAAGAAAAAAAATATGATTCCCCTAAGGGATTGGAATTTCTACTTTAAAAGTCTTTACAAGTTACTAGATGCCATGGACACCATTCCTATTGTCCCTACATAGGATGAAGTCTTTTCTTTGGTTGACATAGAGTTTGGGGTTAAGCGGCTTGCAAATGGGAAAGCTAAGGACATTGAAGGCTACCAAGCTGAAATTTTTAAAATGAAAGGGCCTCTCCTCATCCATCACATACACGAGCTCTTTAATTTAGTAGTCAAACATGGCTTCCCTAAACCCTAGACGCAAAGACTCATTGTTCCTATTTTAAAAAATGGGGATATAAACATTCCCTCTAATTATAAGACCATTATAATTAGTTGGATTTTAGCCAAGCTTTATGGAATTATTTTGAAAAAGAAGACTAGCCTTTGGCTAGAAAGTCATGGTAAAAAAGCTAAAGGCCAGGCCGAGATTAGGAGATATCATTCAACTATGGACCATCTTGTTAACTTTAGGATCATTAAAGAGGAGTTCCACAATACTCGTCTTTTTTGTTGTTTTGTTGACTTTAGAAAAGCTTTTGACACGATTCCCAGGAAAAACCTTTGGAATAGGTTGGAAGAAATAAAAGTGCCTTTTGAGTTGAGGGTTGTTGCAATAAGGTCGTATGAGAACGTTATTGCCAATTTTAAGAACACCGAGGTCTTGTCAAAAGAGATTAACTGCAATATTGGAGTCAAGCAAGGTTGTCCCTTGTCCCCTATCCTTTTTAGCATATACATTTACAAGTTAGAAGATTACTTGGAAGAAGTAGTTTGTGTCGGCCCTACTTTCACTGGTATAATCATTGATCTTCTTCTTTATGTTGATGAGATTGTTCTTATGGTGAGGAGTCCCCATGATCTTGAAAACCTACTAAGAATCCTTAGGGATGTTTGCTCCAATATGAGTATGATTATTCATACTGACAAGACTAAGGTCATGATCATTAAATCCAATAACATCACTTATGATACCTTCGTATATGACAACAATAACTTGGAGGAAGTGACTTCATACAAATATCTTGGATTCAATATTCGCCACAAGCTCAACTGGAATTATAGCATTGAGAAAATGATTATTTGGGGATAGAAAGCTTATTATGGGCTTGAAAACAATTGTAAAACAACTGATCTTTGGATATGGGATAAGAAGAAACTCCTCTTTGAGGCTCTTGTTATGCATGCATGTTATAAGGATGTAATCAACCCTAATCTAGAAGATCAAAATTATCTCTTTGTTTTGACAAGTGTAAAGAAAAAAAAAAGCCTTGTTAAGATAAGAACAAATTCTCACGAGCTCCATAGTGAAACTTGGTGTTGGTCAATTCCTAAAATGCCCTAGGATGAAAGAGTGTGTCACCTTTGTGACATTAAGAAGGTTGAAGATAAAAAATATTTTCTCTTATATTGTCCAACCTATACCTAGATTAGATCTCCATTTCAAAATATTTGTTACACTACCAACCTTCCTAACCTTTTAACTTAACAAAACTATGGTGATCTTGGAAAGCTTCTCTTAATGCCTTTCGAGCACATAAAAAAAATTCTAAAGAATTGCAAGTAATCCCTTACCCTCTTAAGGCTTGACAGACCATTTTAGTCTCAATGGACGTTAATCATCATCATCATTAAACTATGGTGTGTATCTCACGTATTTCTTAATTGGGTGTTGTTCAAGTGGTCTTGAGGAAAGTTGTTTCTTTATTAAACCAAGTTCAAACCCACTTTGTGATATGCTTGCTTTTAATGACCCTATTGTTGATGAGCTATATATGATATATTCATGAGTTGTTGACTTGACCTTATACCTCAGAGAATGTAGGGTTTACCTTGG
Source organism: Picea sitchensis (assembly GCA_010110895.2). NCBI lineage: Eukaryota > Viridiplantae > Streptophyta > Pinopsida > Pinales > Pinaceae > Picea > Picea sitchensis. The sequence goes on from SNQJ01S0016056.1 coordinate 92,091, forward strand.
ATACCATCCCTGGAATATCAAGGGGAAGTGCATGTGAGGTTTCCATATGATACATTACTTGGAAGCAATCCCTTTTGCACCTAGTTTCAACTTGTCCTTCTTCTCACCCACATAGTGTTTTGCCAATGAATAATGCTTTCTCCTTCTTGTATGGCTTTCTCCTTGTCAAACGATTCTTATTTAATATATATTAAATAAGTATACAATTTATGAGGAGAAAGCCATTAAAGAAGGATAAAATATAAAAAACTCTCTCTCTCTCTCTCTCTCTCTCTCTCTCTCTCTCTCTCTCTCTCTCTATATATATATATATATATACCATGTAAGGAGAAAATGGCAGGTAGGTAATTTTCCAATTTGTAAATTTTACGGCTTGACAATTTTACTTCACGTCAATGTTGATGTTTCATCTCCACACAACCACATGTAAAAAACACTCAAAATAGCTAAAAACATTCAAATTGAATGTAAAATGTTAGCACTGGTTGTATAGATGAGAAGGTTATCATACGATGAGGAATGTACCATTTGAATGGTTGTATAAACATTGTTTTATTTAATGACAATGAGCTGAAAGATACCATGAAGGAGGGCTTATATTCCCATGTTCCTCTTATGGATGTGGTAAGCATGAGATCATTGCAAAATTATAGAATACTTAAGAGTTTAGAAAACAATTCATCACTTCGAGATTCCTCGTATGAAGTGTTTATAAACTAGCTCTTGAGAGTAGGTTTATTGATGATGAGAATATCAAGAGAGTTATCGAACAAAAGTTGTTGTCATGAATTTGAAATATACAAGTTGAAGGTTAGTTGTATGTCATTGTGGACTTTGTGTTGCAGGTCGGTTCATCCTTTATACTTCAAAAAGCATGGGTCATTGATTGAGCCACAAAGATATCAAGATTAGGACTAATGTTTGGTAAAGGCGATACCAAAAGACTATCTTACATTGTTTATAGGAAGGAAAACATAAACCCCTTATAGAAAACCCTAAAAAACTATTACACTCTTTAACAATCAACTTAGAAACATCACACAACTCCTTTTTATCGAAATGACAATAACAATAACAATAATTCTCCACATGATAAAAACCTCTCTTACTCTCCAAACTTTAAAGCTTTCCTCACATACACCATAACCAAAATGCAAAATGCTCTTAAATTTTCCTCAAAACAATAATTCTCTTTTACCGTCATTCAAAGCTTGTACATCTTTTTACTCTTTATAAATTTGAGGGAATTTTTTTCATGAAAAAAAAAAAAAGCTTGTACATCTTTTCCTCAAAACAATATTTCTCTTTTACGTACATCTTTACTCCCTCTTCGTGACAAACTCATGTTCTTTAAAAGCCTACTTAAAAAAATTTCCACCCATACAACATGTCTCAATAAATCCATAAATAATGGACCATTCCTTCAACTTTATTGGAAAATTATATGATTAAATTTTCCAACCATACAACATGTCTCAATAAATCCATAAATGGACCATGCCTTCAACTTTATTTGAAAATTATATGATTAAAGACTTTATTCATATACAATTTATGTACAATTTATTCATTTATTGCTCCTACAACAATGAATCTAAGTTGCAATACTTTTAGCTTTAAAGATCATGCTTTCCCTTTTGCCGCAACTAAGCTTACACATGGGAAAAAAAAAGCTTACACATGACACACCACTTATTCCTTTATGTCACATATATTATTATTATTCTATGCTTCCCATGCACATATTTCACTTATATTATTATTATTCCATGCTTCACATGCACATATTTAGATGATGAATTTGTGGCTTTGATATATGTATTTAATTTCATCTTATATGTTTTTTAAGTGAAAAATTTAATTTTTAAAAGTTAAAGTTTTATTTTAATTTATTATTTTTTGAAATTTTGATTGTATATGATTTTAAAAAAAATAGATCACGATTTTGGAAATCAAAATTTTATGATCAAAGTTTTTATTAATGATGAAACAATAATTTTTGATAAAATTCTTATCAAATTTGGAAAATAAGTTTAACATAAAATAATTAAATTCATTCACTCCTTGACTTACTCCAATTGCAATAAACACTCATTAATCTACGTCTATACCATATCCTAATCTACAACTTATTAAGTGACATTTTAATTTTAATTAGAGTAGGCTTGAAATTCCTAAGACACATTGCTTTGTGGATTCCTCAATAAAACCTATACATAAACACATTATAAATCACATATATGCTAGTTGTAATAAAATGCCCATCAATCTACAACTTAACCACAACCCAACCTATAAATCATTGAGTGATCTCTTAATTTTTGGTTAAAGTAGAATTAAAACTCCCAGAATGTGTTGGTTCTAACGTTCATAAGTAAAATTCATATAAAAATGCTACATGGTCTAGTTGTAGTAAACTCCATCAACGTGCCCTAGATCATGACCCAACTTATAAAGTGTTAAGCATCCTCTTACTTTTTGTTGGATTTCCGAGTAAAACTCATACATTAATGGATTGAAAATTGTGGTCATCTTGAGGTAGTGGTCAAATATATGGTTGCATCTAGAGAGATTATATTAAATATGATATTGAGACCCATGCATACATAAGTGGATCAAAGCTTACCCCCATGTCCTTCAAATTTTAAAAGTTTAGATGGTTTCATGAGATGGTTGGGAGGTAGGTCTTGCACTCTCTCCACCCAGGTTCAAATCCCTGATGTCACTTTGGCCTGTTGTGATAAGGCTAGAAGGATAGGCGCATGAGTGGGCCCCCATTGTGGTTGTGTCTCTAGACGTTTTGATCCTTGCTAAGTCATTTGTTTCCTACTAGGTGTTGACTTGCAAATTGTTGACAATGACCTAGGGTTTATAGCGATAACCAACTAGATTTGAACTTTGGCCTGGCCCAAATAGTTCTGGCTAGTTACTAATACCCCTAAATTTAAGAAAATAAAAAAAGAAAATTGTACATAGACTAGTTATAATAAACTCTCATCACCCAAACTATAAATTATTTATTCAGTGGCCTTTTAATTAAAACTTAATTAAAGATTACCATACAAAGAAAAATATTAATAAACCACCATACAACCTACAAATTATTTAGCGACTTCTTAATTTTTGGTTGAGTAGAGTTGGAACCCCTAAAATGTGTTATTTTGGAGATTCCTAAATAAAACCCATACAAAAATGCACTAAAAGTCGTACATAGGTTAGTTATAGCAAATTGATTGATCCATACTAAACCATGACCCATTACCTCTTAGTTAAGAAAACCATGATCCATTACCTCTTAGTCGAGGATTGTCATTTAAAAAAGAATGATGTGAAACAAATTCCCAACACAAATGCATTGAAAATAATACATATTCTAGTCCTAACATCTTCCAACTTCCATTGATGTACTTCTAGACTACAACCCATCACTTTTTAATTAAGGATAGCCATTTAAAAAGGAGTATTGATGTGCAAAGAAACCCCAATATGACTGCGTCGAAAATTGTACATAGACTAGTTATAGAAAACTTCCATCTAGACCATGACCCACTATTCTCAATTGATGATTACCATTTAAAGAGGATTATTAATGTGGAACAAAATCCCAACACAAGGATAACCAACCATAAACCAAATATGCATCATAAAGTATGAACTCCAAAATCATTGGTTATATTATTATCAAAGTGAAGAGTAAGGCAATCTTGTAGCAAACATATCTTCTTCTCGGTCACAAATTTAGCAAACATACCTTCTTCTCGGTCACAAATTTGATAAAAGTCCAACATATATTTTAGGCATGAGTAGAGTTTTACCATGATCCAAGGCTCGTGCATGGTGAAACAATATCCTTAGGGGTTTTTCCCAATTATGAATTGACTACTTCCATCGATGTACTTCTAGACTACGACCCATCACTTTTTAATCAAGGATATCCATTTAAAAAGGAGTATTGATGCACAAAGAAACCCCGATATGATTGCATCGAAAACCCTACATAGGTTAGTTATAACTCCCATCTAGACCACAACACACTACTCTCAATTGAGGATTACCATTTAAAGAGGAGTATTAAATGTGGAACAAAATCCCAACATAAGGATAAGTAACCATAAGCCAAAGAGGCATCACAAAGTATGAACACCAACACTGTTAGTTATATTATTATCAAAGTGGAGAGTAAGTCAATCTTGTAGCAAACATACCTTCTTCTTGGTCACAAATATGATAAAAGTCCAACATAAATTTTAGGCATGAGTAGAGTTTTACCATGATCTAAGGCTCATGCATGGTGACACAATATTCTTAGGGGTTTTGCCCAATTATGAATTGACGACTTCCATTGATGTACTTCTAGACTACGACCCATCACTTTTTAATCGAGGATATCCATTTAAAAAGGAATATTGATGCACAAAGAAACCCCAATATGATTGCACCTAAAATCGTACATAGGTTAGTTATAAAAAACTCCTATCTAAACCACGATGCACCACTCTCAATTGGGGATTATAATTTAAAGAGGAGTGTTAATGTGGAACACAATCCCAACATAAAGATAACAAACCATAAAACAAAGATGCATCACAAAGTATATACACCAAATTTGTTAGCTATATTATTATCAAAGTGAAAAGTAAGTTGATCTTGTAGCAAACTTACATTCTTCTTGGTCACAAATATGATAAGAGTCAAACCTAAATTTTAGGTATATGAGTAGAGTTTTACCATGATCTGAGGCTCGTGCATGGTAGAACAATATCCTTCGGACTTTTGCCCAATTATGAATTGACTACTTCCATCAATGTACTTCTAGATTACAACCCATCACTTTTTAATTAAGGATAACCATTTAAAAAGGAGTATTGATGCACAAAGAAACCCCAAATGATTGCACCAAAAACCGTACATAGGTTAGTTATAAAAAACTCCCATCTAGACCACGATGCACTACTCCCAATTGAGGATTACCATTTAAAGAAGAGTATTAAATGTGGAGCAAAAACCCAACATAAGGATAAACAACCATAAGCCAAAGATGCATCACAAAGTATGAACACCAAAACCATTAGTTATAGCCATAGTCTAAATGTTCTACGTTTTGGCCCTTCTCTGGTGATATTTTCCGGGGATATTTGCCCAAAATCTGGTGAGAAATTGTTGGATCTGCAGATTTGAGTAGTTAATTTTGTACAGCTCGAGTGCCCCTGGGTTTTTCAACACGCTGAATCCATTTCTACATTCATAAATGGATTTTAAACAACAAAAAATAGTGATTTTATGCAGATTTATGTTGCCGGATTCTGGCAAAAAAAAGCCAAAACATAGAAGAGTTAGACAACAACTTAGTTATATTATTATCAAAGTGAAGAATAAGTCGATCTTATAGCAAATATACATTCTTCTCGATCACAAATCTAATAAAATTCCAACCTAAATTTTAAGTAGTAGAGTTTTACCATAATCTAAAGTTTATGCATGATAAAACAATATACTTAGGGTTTTGCCCAATTATAAATTAAGCTAAATTATTAAAAATTTGATCAAAATTTTAAAATAGTTAAAAACTTCCATTATCTCATAATTATTATTAGATGTTTAAGATTATCCAAAAGAAGCTACAACTCTCTTAACAAGAAAGTACAATGCACTTAGATTGTCCCAAGTAAATGAGTCAACAGTGTAAACCTAGTCAACACGATCACCACACGGTAATTGAATATTCAAAGTAAAAAAAATATTTAAAATCAATTTGGTCATTATAAAATTCAATTTACCATGAGATCTTTCGAGTGAGGGAGAGGCCATTACCAAAATTAAGAGTCTAAGGTTTGGAAGTTTCGCGATACAGAGTTGGGGTATTAAACGATTATTGGAGAGGCTTCATTTCTCGATTATAGTATTCGTGGCATCCCTAGTCTCCGTGGCATCCCAGCTATTTATAATTACGATTATTATCATTAATTTTTTTTTGTTTACAGAGGTAGGACGTTGGAGTCTCAGAACAGGAAGCTTTATTCTCTTCTTCTGCTCTTGGGTTCTCATTCATTTTCGATACCGCGGAGCAATCCCCGGATCGAATTTCTGTAAGTGCAACAATGGCCGAGGATCTTGANGTATTCAAGGGTTCTACAGACAAGGGTTTGCCCTGTGTTATAGCTCTCTGATATACGTGCGGGGTCCAACAGTAGTACTCGGTCCAATATCTCAGGGCACTAATTAAGGAGGACAGACCGTACCCTTAGCCGTACTACCCGACTACCAAGGTACTAGAGAGTATCTTCCCGAGTGTTGTTCTCGGTGACACTATAGCAGTCCGGGGGCCGATAGGTTTATCTAAAGAGGGCTTAAGGAAATCTAGGTCGATCCGTACATAGGTGCTATCTGATGCACTACCACTCGAAGGGGTATCAACAGGGGTTACAAGGGTGGCCAACATATGCGTGTTTAAGAACCACTTGTATTTCCTGTGTGTATGAATCCCTCAACCGTGGGTTTATGCACGTAACGACAGATCTGTGGCTTAAAGACGCCAGAATATGTCTCTACCCTGAAAAAAAAAATACCCACAATTTCTGCCAAGGAAAGTGCTTTGATACCACTTGCAAGATACCATATATAATAAATACGCAAAACAGAAATAAAATGCTAGAAATGGCAGAATAACAATAATATAACCAGCATAATCTCCACAATAACATAGAAATAATATGAGAACAACAACTGAAATAACACTTTGATTCAGAAAGCAATGTTCACAAGCCTCTTCGAGGGGGCAACCTCCAGTCGAGCAACGCTCTGTTACAATAATCTCCAAGCTAGGGTTTTCATACTGTAATGTCCCCAAGGCTGAGCCCAGTTGTAAATCTGATGTATGAAATGAATTGTAAATATGTGTTATAGGTTGGTGAGCCAAGTTTGTATAAGCCGATGGGCTTATGTGATTGTTAGGCTAGAGAGCCTAAGGGTTGGAGGCTAAGGGCCTGATTTTGTACTTGTATGTATGCAGAACATTTAATAAAATTGTAAACACCGCCAGGTTCAGACCGACCACGATGAGTGAGTGAAGGGGGATTGAGCTTCCACAGAGAAGGCAAGGGATTAGGGGCTGGAAGGTGGGAAAAGGGGCTAAGTGTTTAGCCTAGGGGGATTAAGCTTGGGAATAATATTTTATTATTATTCCAAAAGAACATGTGCCATTTATATTTTATCCTAAGTTCCTAACCATGAGGAAGGTGATGCGTGTTGGGTAAATGCATGCAGTTTCCAGGGCAACAAGTGTCAGCCCCGACCCATGTGAATAAAACGGCCAAGATGAGCCGTGAGAGGTCTCTTCGCCCATTTCCACCGAGAATGCCGGAGTGTGTACGGGCTCTGAGCAGTACGACTGAACCGAGCTCTGCAGAGAACCCTCGTGCTTCCTTGTGAGCCGAAAAGCCTATGTTTGGCTCTGAGAAAACCCGTGTATACCTCCGTATTGAACCAGAAGCCTGTGATTGATTCCGAAAGAGCTGAATTCACCCCTGTTCTGAAAGCCGAGAAGCCTGTGTTCGTTTCTAAAGAGGTCGGGTTCACCCTCTCCGTTCTGAGCCGTGGAACTCGTGTCATTCCCTGTGTGGATTGTTTGTCACATGTTTCCGAGAACCAACCCTATGAGACCTTGCACCATTGCTAAGCCTGTTTGGGAAGCCCGTGTTTGTTTTTCCGGTTCGCTGTGGTGGCCACGCAGAGTTGGACTGTGCGTGGCTTGCTGGCTAGTTCAAGTTGTGAGTGAACCTGTGTATTACCTCTTTCCAGGTGAGGGAGGTGACTATTGTTGGAAGAGGCAAGTTGTCAGGCCTGTGGGCAATTCTCTCCAGGTGAGAGAGTTTGCTGGGAAGCGGTTTCTTTCAGAGAGTGTCCAACACTAGCTTCGGGCTCTAAGACTTCCTGATTCGACCTGTTGCCGAGACCCAGAGAGGGAGGTTAGCACCAATGGACTGTGCTTGTGAAGGTGTATACTCCTGGGCGGAACATGTATGTGGGGAATGAGAGTCTGGTAGTAGTGGGCGTAAGATGGCATCTTGGGAAGAATCCTTCCAGATTTCTGTGTTGTTTTCCTTGTAACCTCAGCCTAGCCTAGGATTCCTTGCCTTGGGGAGCTTAGTCCCAGCTCGGGGGTGATCCACTGTTGAGCTGATGAGCAGTGCGATCTAAGGCTGGGAGGTTCGTGGAAGGCCTGCACTTGGTTGGTGGAACTGCCACTGTTTCAAAGATAAGTACTTGATTATGCTTTAATCATGTTTTGCATGACTGTGCTGCTTATGTTATCATGAATTCCGCTGTGTATATGAATTCATATTAAATAGTACTGATTGTTGATTATGAGAATGTTGTTATTCCGCGTAGTAACACCTACTGAGTAGTGAGTGAAAAGGGGTGTTACAGTTTGATACCAGAAAAGGGTGTTACACATACCCTCGACCCTTATTTATACTAAATATGTCTATTAAGAGAAGCATCTAGAGGAAGATCCTTCTAGAAGTGGAAGCTTCTATTAGGTCTTCTTACTTCTGCCTTATTCTATTTTATTGAAAGGCCTTATTAATATTGACCTTTATTGCATCCGAATACATTGACTACCTATGTGTGGGTTAGGACCTTAACAAAATATCTAACATCAATGCCATTTTACGAAAGCCATCTGTGTATTCTTGTACTGTTTGTCCTTTTCTTAGTTTTAAAGCTTGCCATTCAATTAACGCTTTCTCTTTATAACCCAAAGGATAGAATTGATTTCTAAGTGCAGAAATGAAACTTTGCCATGATGGAAATACATTACCCACTTGTTGCGTGCCATTTTGCAACTTGCTTTGCCACCAGATGAGTGTTGTGCTTGCAAGTCTCAATGATGCCAACTTGATTTGTGTGGCCTCATCCTTGATTTGTTGCACACTATAATAAACCTCCATCTGTCTGACCCAATTGTCAAGTCTCTTTGCATTAACTTCACCATCATATATGGGTAATTCGAATTTAACATCAAGTTTTAATAAAGGCATTTCATTCTTATGTTTATGGACATGTTTCTTTGCATTGGATTTAGAACTTGAACTTGAAGAAGAAGGAGAAGAAGGAGGCGATGATGGAGGTGAAGGAGGAATTTGAGGAGGATCCTCTCCTTCTTCACTTTTTCCCTTTGAAGATTCACCAAGAACTGGTCTCTTTCGTTCCAAGTAATCCTCATACAAAACCTTCATCATCTCTGACATGGTGAAGAAAGTTTTTCGAAACTCTTCTCATCTTGAGAAACTCCCTCTTCCGATACCATCTTCTCGCTTTGAGAAGTTCTCTTTCTCAATCCAATCAATGGATTATCTTCAACAAGCTTGCCTTCACCACGATGTAGCTTTTCCCTGGTTAACATGCAAAACTCAAATCCAAACGTCAACTAGCTCTGATACCACTTGATCCGAAAAGATCTTTTACATGACAATGGTTGAGTTATTAAGCATGTGTTAATTAACCAATTAGGAAGCTAAATGAAAGAGGAAAAAATATGACAGCCACATAAACATGGATAGATCCGGAAACAAGCATAAAACAACAACAAACCATAACACCAATGTGATAACGGAGTTCGGCAATCTCGCCTACGTCTTCGGGCCTTTGTCTCAGTGGGTGAGGCTTTTCTTATTTCTGTTCGAAGCTTTAAAATGGCATCACAACAATGCCAAAAGGTTACAAAACTGATTTGGTCTTGTTCTACCAGATCTCTAGAACCCAACAAAAGAAACGACACTGAAATCGAATGACTGGAGCTTTCAGAAATGGCCCGCAAAGGTGCGCTCCTCAACAACTTCCCTACATAAAAATGGCTTTGGCGTGGCAAATCTTTAGCATAAACCTGCTCTGAATGTCCTCCCATGGCCTCAAGAAGGCCTAGTTTATATAGATCTGAAGTTGGTAACCATCTCCTAACTTCCCCCCAAGATCTGGCCTAAAAAATGGCCCAATATCCCCCAAAAAGGGCCAAAAATCTCTAATAACAGCTGAATAAAAACAATGAAATCACTATAATAAAGTGAAAACCCACTTCTGCAGTAATATAGGGTGCAACCCCCTTTTGGCTGGCCCCTGGTCCTATGAGCACGCTCCATATGGCCTAGCGTTGCCCCCCCGACCTCGACACTTGGTCTCATTGAACACCATGTGGCCTTGTCCTCTGCGCTTAGTTAGGCCTGGAAATCCAGCCTATGGTTAGGCCCTTGGTCGACGGGCTAGCTCGACCGACCGAGGCCTAAACCCCTACCTCTGCGCCAACAAAACGATACAGAATCAAATGGCAGGTTCGCATGTGGTAACACCAGGGCTAGGTTCCAACAAAATCCGGGTCATATGCTGAGTGCATTCACAGGACTGAGATCCGGGGGCTTCATGCCTTAACTGTGATGTATGCTGGGTAGTCCGCTGAGCGTTGAGCGATGGACATATGGACGCACATGGCACCGAGGCTGGGGATAGACCCCAACCCTTAACTCCGATCCGCATGTAAACTTAAATACAATGTATGTGCCATGGTTTACTAAGGCACACCGTAGGTGGGTTGGTACCCGACCTACCCCAAAGTGCTTCCCTCCCGTCGGAGGTCCCGAGTTCGAATCCCGAGAAATCCAAAGTTTTTGCAACCCAATAACGAACCAATGGGTGACACGTGGCACCTCACCATTCGCTGAAGCCTTATGCCACGTGTCAAACACTAAATGGTCCACTTGTCCGCCACCTGTCTGCATAAATTGCCCAGTCACTATCTTCCACGTGTCGCTGTACGGACGTGCCACGTGTCACCACTACAAGGGTGACACATATCACTCCCTAATTGGTCCCCTATACCTGTCCACGTCACCCATCCGTACACCCAGTCAGCTTGCCACATCATCGCCAAATGTGCCTACCACGTCAGCTGTACGACCGTACGACCTGTACAGTCAACAGCCATGTGGCACTGTATGGATTGTACAATCATCATTTTTTTGCATGTTTGGCAAAATGAACAGATCACTATAACTTGAGCATACAACGTCCGTTTGAGCCTGTTCAAGTTGCGTTGGGTTCATATCGATGAGGCATACACACACGTCCGTTTTGAAGCCATTCTAAGAACTTTGATTTTTAGGCCTTTTTGAGCCCCATCAAGCTCCTGGATTCGATTCTGGATCACCGGGTGAGGGCACGTGTCGGCCCTGACCCATCTACATGTCAGCCCTGGTTCGTGCCTGCCTGGCCAACTTGGTTGGTGACATAATTGAGACCCCGTGAGTTTAGACAACCTCAGAGTTCGGAAGATTTAGTGAGTGGTACAATATAGGAACGTCCAACCCAAATCGCTGATTGCTGAAGGTCGAAATTTCAATAACGATAGCCGATCGCCGAACATAACGAGAGTTTGAGAGTTTGGGCATAGTGTGGAATAAGGATTGTTCGACGAGAATCGTCGATCGCTGAACGTCGAAGGGCTAGGGGCACGTGGAGACATTTCGGGACTTTGGGGATTTGGGAAAAAGGTATGATGCGCGTAGATAGCTGAAGCCCCCTCCTTAACCCTATGATCTCAGTAGAGGGCGTGGACCGTTGATTTCCTCCGCTGTTCGACGATCTAGGAATTTGTCAACACTTTTGGGAACTCCCAAAGTCCAGGAACTTCCGAAGTGCCGAGACCTTGCTAACACAAGCTCTTAGCTCCCGGTTTTTCAGCCTGATGTCACGAGGACCCTGCTAGCTCGTTTAATCACCTAGTGAGAGATGTAAGCTTCGACAAGCTGGTTAAGAGGGTTTTGGCTTAAGTAAATGACAAAAAATAAACCAGGAAAAGCGAAAATTTGATGCCCCACCCCTAGAAAGACTATTTAGGGGTTGGGAGTGTTACATATAGCCCGAGTGCCCCTGAGTTTTTCAACATGCTGAATCCATTTCTACATTCAGAAATGGATTTTAAACAACAAAAAATAATGATTTTGTGCAGATTTATGTTGTCAAATTCTGACAAAAAAGACCAAAACATAGAAAAGTTAGACAACACCTTAGTTATATTATTATCAAAGTGAAGAATAAGTCGATCTTATAGCAAATATACATTCTTCTCTATCACAAATCTAATAAAAGTCCAACCTAAATTTTAAGTAGTAGAGTTTTACCATAATCTAAAGTTTATGCATGATAAAACAATATACTTAGGGTTTTGCCCAATTATAAATTAAGCTAGATTATTAAAAATTTGATCAAAATTTTAAAATAGTTAAAAACTTCCATTATCTCATAATTATTATTAGATGTTTAAGATCATCCAAAAGAAACTACAACTCTCTTAACAAGAAAGTACAATGCACTTAGATTGTCCCAAGCAAATGAGTCAACAGTGTAAACCTAGTCAACACGATCACCACACGGTAATTGAATATTCAAAGTAAAAAAAATATTTAAAATCAATTTGGTCATTATAAAATTCAATTTACCATGAGAACTTTCGAGTGAGGGAGAGGCCATTACAAAAATTAAGAGTCTTAAGGTTTGGAAGTTTCGCGATACAGAGTTGGGGTATTAAACGATTATTGGAGGCTTCATTTCTCGATTATAGTCTTCGTGGCATCCCTAGTCTCCGTGGCATCCCAGCTATTTAGAATTACGATTATTATCATTAATTTTTTTCTGTTTACAGAGGTAGGACGTTGGAGTCTCAGAACAGGAAGCTTTATTCTCTTCTTCTGCTCTTGGGTTCTCATTCATTTTCGATACCGCGGAGCAATCCCCGGATCGAATTTCTGTAAGTGCAACAATGGCCGAGGATCTTGAGAGGCAAGCTATCGAGGCCTTCAAGGAAGACGAATTCGAACAGGCCGTCGATTTTTACACGCAGGCCATACGCCTTGACCCTTCCAATGCTGGGTTTTACGTTGACAGGGCCTCGGCGAACATTAAACTCGGAAATTTTACAGGTAGACTCGAAACCGGGACCTTCTGGTGCCTTGCCCACAATGCGGTCCTTGCCTTTTAAAAAAAATTTCAGCCGCCCTAGGGTTTTAAATCAGATCCTAAAGTCCCAAGGAAACTGTTCATTCATCTGTCGTAAAGTGATCTGTGTGGGTTTTTATGAATTACTTTTTAGTTGGCTTGTTTTTTTCTGTTCTCAAAACTGGAGGTCGAATTCTAAGAAGAAAACATATAATGTTTGACTGTGTTTCAAAAAATTCTATATCATGCGTGTTTAGCGGTTTATTTGATTTGGTTCATTCATCTGTCGTAAAGTGATCTGTGTGGGTTTTTATGAATTACTTTTTAGTTGGCTTGTTTTTTTTTCTGTTTTTAAAACTGGAGGTCGAATTCTAAGAAGAAAACATATAATGTTTGACTGTGTTTCAAATTTTTTTATATCATGCGTGTTTAGCGGTTTATTTGATTTGGTTACGAGTTCAAATCCCACGGAGTGACCGTTAATTCCAATCTGTCGAGAGAACGGATCCATTCGAGGAATGTAGGGTTTAACATTCTCAGATTTATCTATGTTGTAGCTGATTGTAGTTTTAGGAAGGGTGTGTTCGGGAACACAAGTTTAAACCGTTTACAATGTGATCCTATAATTCTGGGGCAAAGCAAGTGTGCTCAGTGTTTCTGCAGGAGGATTTAGCTTTTGGTTTCAATTGCCAGAGTGAGTATAGGCTGAGGATGTATTGCAGCTTGAACTAAAATCACGGCTAACATGATAGGTGATTTAAAAAGCGATTTGAATTGCATCTTTTGAAAATAATTCTGCAGGTCGCCTCCGGATAAGTGAAGGGACAATTTTGATTCAGTTGATTTTTGTTTAGAAATAGAAAATTTATTCCTTCTTCTATTGCTTGGCAGTTTTTTTGCTATTTTTTTT
>SNQJ01S0016056.1:128776-147425 GCA_010110895.2 Picea sitchensis
ACGCAGGATGGAGGTTGAGAGGGGGGTAATTGCGTTAGTCGGCAGGGAGGAATAAGGGACGGGAGGAGGGGGATGTGCGCACCATTCAACGGGGATGGATGCTGCAGATTGTATTGCTGAGCCAGTGGTATTGGCCGAGAACCATTGCGTATTGCCGTGAGCAGAATTTCTATGCACTATGGTATTTGCTGTGCACTGTGGTATTGGCTGTGAGCCTGTTGTATTCTCTGTGGACTGTTGGCTTGCTGTGAGCAAGGAACAAAGTGTTCTGGACTGTGGCTTTTGATCAGGGGAGGCACCGAGTTGTTGGAGGTTTTGGGCACGAAGGGCCAGGATATCTGTAGATATCCTGGAGCTAGGGAGTTTTCCTAGTTGGCAGGGAGGACAATAGTTTTGGGCAGTTATTTGTTTGTTTGTGGTAGGATTGATCTGTGTAGCAGGGAGAAGAAAGGCAGCAACAAAGCAAAGAGGCAACATAAATTAGCATCAGATCTAGGTACTTGTTAAGTTATGTATTTATTTCATACTGTACATCATTTAGTATTTATTGATAAATCTAGTTACTGAAGTTGCGCTTATAAAAGTCAATATTATGTTATGAAGTTTCATTTCAGTTTACTTTCTTAAAATGTTTAGAAAACTTAATGACCCTTAGTAATATATGGGCATTACACAAATGAATGTCGTATGCTCAAGTTATGGCGATCTGTTCATTTTGCCAAACAGGCAAAAAAATGATGATTGTACAGTCCGTACAATGCCACGTGGCCGCTGACTGTACAGGTCATACAGCTAACGTGGTAGGCATAGTTAGCGATGTTGTGGTAGAGTCTGTACAGTTGACATCGTAACCTGACTGGGCGTACATATAGGTGACGTGGATAGGTACAGGGTACCAATAAGGGAGTGACATGTGTCACCCTTGCAGTGGTGACACATGGCATGTTTGTACCGATGACGTGGCACGTCCGTACAGGGACATGTGGAAGATAGTGACTGGGCAAGTTATGTAGACAGGTGGCAGACAATTGGACCATTCAGTGTTTCACACGTGGCATAAGGCTTCGATGAATGGTGAGGTGCCACATGGCCCAGACATGGGCTGCCACGTGGCACCCATTGGTTCGTTATTGGGTTGCAAAAACTTTGGATTTCTCTGGATTCAAACTCGGGACCTATGGTGTGCCTTGGTAAACCATGGTGCATACATTGTATTTAAGTTTACATGTGGATCCGGGCAGAGGAGTTAAGAGCTAGGGTCTAGCCCCAGCCCCGGTGCTATGTGCGTCCATATGTCCATCGCTCAACGCTCGACGGACTACCCAACATACATCATAGTTAAGGCACAGAGGCCCTAGATCTCTATCCTGTGAATGCACTCGGCATATGACCCAAATTTTGTTGGAACTTAGCCCTGGTGTTACCACATGCGACCCCACCATTTGATTCTGTATCGTTTTATTGGCGTAGAGGTAGGGGTTTAGGCCCCGGTCAGTCAAGCTAGCCCGCCAACCAAGGGCCTAACCATAGGCTGGATTTCGGGGCCTAACTAAGCACAGAGGACAAGGCCACATGGTGTTCAATGCAACTAAGTACCGAGGTCAGGGGGCCAAGGACCAGGGGGCCAGCGCATACAGGCAGCGCTAGGCCATATGGAGCGCGCTCGTAGGACCAGGGGCCAGCCAAAAGGGGGTTGCACCCTATATTACTGCAGAAGTGGGTTTTCACTTTATTATAGTGATTTTATTGTTTTTATTCAGCTATTATTGGAGATTTTTGGCCCTTTTTAGGGGATATTGTGCCCTTTTTGAGGCCAGATCTTGGGGGGAAGTTGGGAGATGGTTACCAACTTCAGATCTATATAAACCAGGCCTTCTTGAGGCCACGGGAGGACATTTAGAGCAAGTTTATGCTAAATATTTGCCAATCCAAAGCCATTTTTATGTAGGGAAGTTGTTGAGGAGTGCACCTTTACGGGCCATTTATGGGATCTCCTGTCATTCGATTTCAGTGTCATTTCTTTTGTTGGGTTCTAGAGATCTGGTAGAACAAGAATAGATCAATTTTGTAACCTTTTGGCACTGCTGTGATGCCATTTTAAAGCTTCAAACATAAATAAGAAAAGCCTCACCCACTGAGACAAAGGCCTAGAGATGTAGGCGAGATTATCGAACTCTGTTATCACATTGGTGTTATGGTTTGTTGTTGTTTTATGTTTGTTTCCAGATTTGTGCATGTTTATGTGGCTGTCATATTTCTTCCTCTTTTATTCAACTTCCTAATTGGTTAATTAACACATGCTTAATAACTCAACCATTGTCGTGTAAAAGATCTTTTCGGATCACCCAGGATGACACATGTCATGTTTCAAGGGATCTATGGGGTAGGTGATGCGCATGGATCCAGGTGGCACGTGGCTCATCAAGTTTAAATCCACGTCACCTTGGATGACATCACCGCACCTCATCACCTCGGACTGACAGGCTTCTACATTCCTTAGATCTCACGGTTGAGATCCAGTCATGTAGACTTATAGATCTATGGCTCTGGTTACCTCGGGGTTTCAGCGTTCAGGAGTGTTGCTATGCAATCTCCTCTTACCTTCTGAAGCGTTCAATCTCTGAATTAGAGGGACTAGCGCCATGCGTCCCCAATATACCGACGGTTGGGAAAAGGATCTGAAGGATCCCACTGTAAATTCTAACCTTGTACAATATCTACTGCAAACTGATATTCAGAAAATAACAGAAAAGATACAATGGCAAATACAAACATTACACAGAGTTTTTTCACCTGGAAACCCAAACCGGGAAAACCAGCATATATTATATTGATACACTTTTTGTTACATTGTGTACAATACAATATACATATAGGAGCCAGCGGCATCCAAAACCCTAACCCAATGACCTGGATTAGTCCAAAACCTTAATTCCTTAACCGGAAATAGAAAACCATCGGCAAAAACCATGTGCCGAAAACCACCTAATATCATGTGGTCCCGGAAATATGTTGGCCCAAAACCGGCGAAAATATGTCGGTCCAAATTTTTTTTTTCGGGGGCGCTGCCCCCGAACCCCTGCACCCCCCTCTTACTCCCCTGCGCGCCCGGTGTAGGCACTCAAACACTACTACTCGTGCAAAGAATATAACACATACCCAACACCCACGAACTACGGTTCTAAGTCCTTCGCGGCTCTAACCTTTGGGGTTTTGGATCCCGGTTTAGTTGGAAAGACAGGCTCACCCAACCGCCTAGGGAACCGACTATCACCGAACAATCTTACGGGAGGCCGAGTCTCCTAGTTACCTTCGACTAGTGTAAGGATGATGAGATCGGTCCTACTCCGAAGCTATGAAGCCAAGGGTACATAACTTCCTCAGGCTTAACCCAAGGTTCCTGGGTATTGGTCACATGGGTCCTTTTGAATGGATCTCGTCCGCTCATCTTCCAAACGAAGGGACCTCTCCTTTTTAAGGCTTCCACTTAGCTATCCTTCCTGAGATTTTACCATGAAATGGTTAAGGACTTAGGTCTGGAAGTTTTGGTTGCATGACAAGGGGTCTGGAAGAGGCATCCTCTTCAGACGGACAGGTTCAAGTCGTCATGATATCTCCTATCTCGACCATCTTACAAGCTTATGTCCCAGGAAGCCTCAGGAGCTAAACTGGGCATACCGATTATTGGTCAAAAGTGTAAGTTTACAAAGAGAAGGAGGCATATGCATATCATAACCATTCCACATAGAAGTCATTTAGAAATACACATATGTATAAATCCAATCATTCATCCATTATTCCAATTCAATACATAAACAGGGAAAATACTTATTAGAACCAGATAATGTGAAGCGACTGTTGAAAGGGGTGCTTGTTTCCACCCAACCATAGGCTCAGTCACTCCAAACAGATTTACCACCAACCACCCCCAAGCTAGATCACGATGCTCTACAACATAGTCTTTTCTTCTGACTTAGCAACAGTAGGGACGGAGGTTACTCTCCTCCTCCTGTAGAATCTTGGCAATGGTTTACATGATACCAAGCAAGGAGGAGCAGTCTCATTTATCATCTTGTATCATAACCTTCTCAACCATTTCCTATGACCAGAACGCTTATTTACTAGTTCTTCCTTGAACCCAAGAGCTTTACCTCTCGTCTCTGCACTCTTCGCAAGTCTCCCTCTGCCCACCACACCTTCCTTTCTTGCCTCTTTCAACAAGGTTTCTTGTGGCTCGAATTCCCAGCTCGTGGTCAAGTTTGGAAGCCTTACAGATGGTTGCTCTGCCCCATACCCCATTAACTCTTGAGGAGGTCTTCCCACCTACCAGCCTGACTGTAATTCATTTCTGGGTCAGAGGACTGTTCTGGTCCTGAGCAATTAAATCCAGTAAGGTACTTGTTTGGTGAAGGTTAACGCAACCATTCCTGGTCCCCTTCACCATCTCTTTTCATAGCATTCGTGGTCTTTCTTAGTTCACCCCCCTTTCAGTAGTCATGCAACACTTATCCATTTTTCTAGTTAATAACAACATTTACATTCATTGACCCTTTATACAAAGGTCCATCAAATCAAACATTCACACATATTAAGTTTGCCATAGTCTCTTGGTCATTATAGTTATATTTACAAACTGGGGGAAACAGGGTGTTACACTATACAAAATTAACTACTCAAATCTGCAGATCCAACAATTTCTCACCGGATTTTGGGCAAATATCCCCGGAAAATATCACCAGAGAAGGGCCAAAACATAAAACGATTAGACTACGACTATAACTAATGGTTTTGGTGTTCATACTTTGTGATGCATCTTTGGCTCATGGTTGTTTATCCTTATGTTGGGTTTTTGCTCCACATTTAATACTCCTCTTTAAATGGTAATCCTCAATTGGGAGTAGTGCATCGTGGTCTAGATGGGAGTTTTTTATAACTAACCTATGTATGGTTTTTGGTGCAATCATATTGGGGTTTCTTTGTGCATCAATACTCCTTTTTAAATGGTTATCCTTAATTAAAAAGTGTTGGGTTGTAATCTAGAAGTACATTGATGGAAGTAGTCCATTCATAATTGGGCAAAAGTCCGAAGGATATTGTTTCACCATGCACGAGCCCCAGATCATGGTAAAACTCTACTCATACCTGAAATTTAGGTTGGACTCTTATCATATTTGTGACCAAGAAGAATGTATGTTTGCTACAAGATCGACTTACTTTTCACTTTGATAATAATATAACTAACAAATTTGGTGTATATACTTTGTGATGCATCTTTGGTTTATGGTTGCTTATCTTTATGTTGGGATTTTGTTCCACATTAATACTCCTCTTTAAATTATAATCCTCAATTGAGAGTGGTGCATCGTGGTTTAGATAGGATTTTTTTATAACTAACCTATGTACGGTTTTCGGTGCAATCACATTGGGGTTTCTTTGTGCATCATTATTCCTTTTTAAATGGCTATCCTTGATTAAAAAATGATGGGTCGTAGTCTAGAAGTACATCAATGGAAGTCGTCAATTCATAATTGGGCAAAACCCCTAAGGATATTGTTTCACCATGCATGAGCCTTAGATCATGGTAAAACTCTACTCATGCCTAAAATTTATGTTGGACTTTTATTATATTTGTGACCAAGACGAAGGTATGTTTGCTACAAAATTGACTTACTCTTCACTTTGATAATAATATAACTAACAATGTTGGTGTTCATACTTTGTGATGCCTCTTTGGCTTATGGTTACTTATCCTTATGTTGGGATTTTGTTCCACATTTAATACTCCTCTTTAAATGTCAACCCTCAATTGAGAGTAGTGTATCGTGGTCTAGATGGGAGTTATAACTAACCTATGTAGGGTTTTCGATGCAATCATATTGGGGTTTCTTTGTGCATCAATACTCCTTTTTAAATGGATATCCTTGATTAAAAAGTGATGGGTCGTAGTCTAGAAGTACATCGATGGAAGTAGTCAATTCATAGTTGGGCAAAACCCCTAAGGATATTGTTTCACCATGCACAAGCCTTGGATCATGGTAAAACTCTACTCATGCCTAAAATTTATGTTGGACTTTTATCAAATTTGTGACCGAGAAGAAGGTATGTTTGCTAAATTTGTGACAGAGAAGAAGATATGTTTGCTACAAGATTGACTTACTCTTCACTTTGATAATAATATAACTAATGATTTTGGAGTTCATACTTTATGATGCATTTTGGTTTATGGTTGGCTATCCTTGTGTTGGGATTTTGTTCCACATTAATAATCCTCTTTAAATGATAATCATCAATTGAGAATAGTGGGTCGTGGTCTAGATGGAAGTTTTCTATAACTAGTCTATGTACAATTTTTGATGCAGTCATATTGGGGTTTCTTTGCACATCAATACTCCTTTTTAAATGGCTATCCTTAATTAAAAAGTGATGGGTTGTAGTCTAGAAGTACATCAATGGAAGTTGGAAGATGTTATGACTAGCATATGTATTATTTTCAATGCATTTGTGTTGGGAATTTGTTTCACATCACTCTTTTTTAAATGATAATCCTCAACTAAGAGGTAATGGGTCATGGGTTAGTATGGATCAATCAAATTTGCTATAACTAACCTATGTATGACTTTTAGTGCATACATTTTATTTAGGAATCTTCAAAGCAACACATTTTAGGGGTTCCAACTCTACTCAACCAAAAATTAAGAAGTCGCTAAATAATTTGTAGGTTGTATGGTGGTTTATTAATATTCTTTTTTGTATGGTAATCTTTAATTAAGTTTTAATTAAAAGGCCACTCAATAATTTATAGTTTGGGTGATAAGAGTTTACTATAACTAGCCTATGTACAATTTTATTGTTTTATTTTCTTAAATTTAGGGGTATCAGTAACTAGCTAGAACTATCTAGGTCAGGCCAAAGTTCAAATCCAGTTGGTTGTCATTATAAACCCTAGGTCGATGTCAACAACTTGCAAGTCAACACCTAGTAGGAAACAAATGACTTAGCAAGGATCGAAACGTCTAGAAACACAACCACAATGGGGGCCCACTCATGCGCCTATCCTTCTAGCCTTATCACAACAGGCCAAAGTCTCAACAGGGATTTGAATCTAGGTGGAGAGAGTGCAAGACCTACCTCACCATCTCATCAAACCATCTAAACTTTTAAAATTTGAAGGACATGTGGGTAAGCTTTGATCCACTTATGTATGCATGGGTCACAATACCATATTTAATATAATCTCTCTAGATGCAACCATATATTTGACCACTACCTCAAGATGACCACAATTTTCAATACATTAATGTATGAGTTTTACTCGGGAATCCACCAAAAAGTAAGAGGATGCTTAACACTTTATAAGTTGGGTCATGATCTAGGGCACATTGATGGAGTTTACTACAATTAGACCATGTAGCATTTTTATATGAATTTTACTTACGAACCTTAGAACCAACATATTCTAGGAGTTTTAATTCTACTTTAACCAAAAATTAAGAGGTCACTCAATGATTTATAGGTTGGGTTGTGGTTAAGTTGTAGATTGATGGGCATTTTATTACAACTAGCATATAATGTGTTTATGTATAGGTTTTAATGAGGAATCCACAAAGCAATGTGTCTCAGAAATTCGAAGCCTATTCTAATTAAAATTAAAAGGCCACTTAATAAGTTGTAGATTAGGATATATTAAGTTGTAGATTGAGATATGGTACAGACATAGATTAATGAGTGTTTATTATAATTGGAGTAAGTCAAGGAGTGAATAAATTTAACTATTTTATGTTAAACTCATTTTCCAAATTTGATAAGAATTTTATCAAAAGTTATTGTTTCATAATTAATAAGAACTTTAATCATAAAATTTTGATTTCAAAAATCGCGATATATTTAATTTTTTTTTATACATAATCAAAATTTCAAAAATATAATAAATTAAAACAAAACTTTCACTTAAAAAATTAAATATTTAAAAAAAAACATATAAGATACATAAAAAAAAAAATCATATAATCAAAATTTCAAAAAAAATAATAAATTAATACAAAACTTTAACTTTAAAAAATTAAATATTTTCACTATAAAAACATATAAGATGCATAAGCTTAAATTAAATACATATTTCAAAGCCACAAATTCATCATCTAAATATGTGCATGGGAAGCATAGAATAATAATATATGTGAAATATGTGCATGGGAAGCATAGAATAATAATAATATATGTGACATAAAGGAATAAGTGTCGTGTCATGTGTAAGCTTAGTTGTGGCAAAAGGGAAAACATGATCTTTCAAGCTAAAAGTATTGCAACTTAGATTCATTGTTGTAGGAGCAATCAAAGAATAAACTCTACATTAGATGGGAAAGTCTTTAATCATATAATTTTCAAATAAAGTTGAAGGCATGGTCCATTTATGGATTTATTGAGACATGTTGTATGGTTGGAAAATTTAATCATATAATTTTCAAATAAAGTTGAAGGTATGGTCCATTTATGGATTTATTGAGACATGGTGTATAGTTGGAAAATTTTCTCAAGCAGGCCTTTAAAGAACACGAGTTTGTCATGGAAGAGGTGTATAGTTGGAAAATTCGAACATGAGTTTGTCATGGAAGAGGTGTATAATTGGAAAATTCTCTCAAGCAAGCCTTTAAAGAACATGAGTTTGCCATGGAAGAGGGAGTAAAAATGTACAAGCTTTCAATGATGGTAAAAGAGAATCATTGTCTGGAGGAAAATTTAAGAGCATTTTGGTTATGGTGTATGTGAGGAAAGCTTTAAAGTTTGGGGGGCAGCAGAGGTTTTTATCATGTGGAGAATTATTGTTATTGTCATTTTGATAAAAAGGAGTTGTGTGATGTTTCTAAGTTGATTGTTAATGAGTGCAATAGTTTTTTAGGGTTTTCTTATAAGGGGTTTATGTTTTCTTTCCTATAAACAAGGTAAGACAGTCTTTTGGTATCGCCTTTACCAAACACTAGTCCTAATCTTGATATCCTCATGGCTCAATCAACGACCCATGCTTTTTGAAGTATAAAGGATGAACCGACCTACAACACAAAGTCCACAATGACATACAACTAACCTTCAACTGGTATCTTTCAAATTCATGACAACAACTTTTGTTCGATAACTCTCTTGATATTCTCATCATCAATAAACCTACTCTCAAGAGCTAGTTTATAAACACTTCATACGAGGAATCTCAAAGTGATGAATTATTTTCTAAACTCTTAAGTATTCTATAATTTTGCAATGATCTCATGCTTACCACATCCATAAGAGAAACATGGGATTAGAAGTCCTCCTTCATGGTATATTTCATATCATTGTCATTAAATAAAACAATGTTTATACAACCATTCAAATGGTACATTCCTCATCTCATGATAACCTTCTCATCTATACAACCAGTGCTAACATTTTACATTCAATTTGAATGTTTTTAGCTATTTTGAGTGTTTTTGACATGTGGTTGTGGAGATGAAACATCAACATTGACGTGGAGTAAAATTGTCAAGCCGTAAAATTTACGAATTGGAAAATTACCTACCTGCCATTTTCTCCTTACATGGTGTATATATATATATATATAGAGAGAGAGAGAGAGAGAGAGAGAGAGAGAGAGAGAGAGAGAGAGAGAGTTTTATATTTTATCCTTCTTTTATGGCTTTCTCCTCATAAATTGTATACTTATTTAATATATATATATTAAATAAGAATCCATTGACAAGGAGAAAACCATACAAGAAGGAGAAATCATTATTCATTGGCAAAACACTATGTGGGTGAGAAGAAGGACAAGTTGAAACTAGGTGCAAAAGGGATTGCTTCAAAGTAATGTATCATATGGAAACCTCACGTGCACTTCCCCTTGATATACCAGGGGTGGTATCCAAGGTAAACCCTACATTCTCCGAGGCATAAGGTCAAGTCAACAACTCATGAATATATCATATATAGCTCATCAACAATAGGGTCATTAAAAGCAAGCATATCACAAAGTGGGTTTGAACTTGGTTTAGTAGAGAAACAACTTTCCTCAAAACCACTTGAATGACACCCTATTAAGAAATATGTGAGATACACACCATGGTTTAATGATGATGATTAACGTCCATTGAGACTAAAATGGTCTATCAAGACTTAAGAGGGTAAGGGATTACTTGCAATTCTTTAGAATTTTGTTTATGTGCTCGAAAAGCATTAAGAGAAGCTTTCCAAGATCACCATAGTTTTGTTGAGTTAAAAGGTTAGGAAGGTTGGTAGTGTAACAAATATTTTGAAATCGAGATCTAATCTGGGTATAGGTTGGACAATATAAGAGAAAATGTTTTTCATATTCAACCTTCTTAGTGTTACAAACACTCTTTCATCCCACGATGTTTTAGGAATTGACCAACACCCAGTTTCACTATGGAGCTCGTGAGAATTTGTTCTTATCTTAACAAGGTTTTTTTTTTTTCTTTACACTTGTCAAAACAAAGAGATAATTTTGATCTTCTAGATTAGGGTTGATTACATCCTTATAATACCTTATTTTTCTTTTTTCTTCTAACTCTTTATCACACCACATTTTCTCCTTAAATTTTTATTTAATGATATTTTTAATAGTATCCTTATTCTACAAAATGGCATATTTCATGATTTCCCAATAGCTTAGCCAAGACTGGGCATCTTTATGCCATCCTCGCTTGAGTCGAAGGTGGTTATGAATGGATTTTGAAGCAATTTTATGAAGCCTCTTGCCTTCCATGTTGTTTAACTTGTTCTTATACATTAGGTATCTAGTCATAATCGTGCTCTCAATGGGAAGAAGACTTGCCTCTAAGAGGAGGATGGGATATGACATATTTCCTTTAATTTAGAGATTATAGGTTATAAAATTCTTTTGGATTTGCTCTATCTTTCTCCAGGATTCCCGAGAGATATTGCATCCCCAGACTTCACATCCATATAGAATAACATGCATAACAAGAGTCTCAAAGAGGAGTTTCTTCTTATCCCATATCCAAAGGTCAGTTGATTTACAATTGTTTTCAAGCTCATAATAAGCTTTCTATCCCCCAATAATCATTTTCTCAATGCTATAATTCCAGTTGAGCTTGTGGCAAATATTGATTCCAAGATATTTGTATGAATTCACTTCCTCCAAGTTGTTGTTGTCATTATACGAAGGTATCATAAGTGATCTTATTGGATTTAATGATCATGACCTTAGTCTTGTCATTATTAACAATCATACTCATATTGGAGCAAACATCCTTGAAGATTCTTAGTTGGTTTTCAAGATCATGAGGACTCCTCGCCATAAGAGCAATATCATCAACATAAAGAAGAAGATCGATGACTATACCAGTGAAAGTAGGGCCGACACAACCTACTTCATCCAAGTAATCTTCCAACTTGTCAATGTATATGCTAAAAAGGATAGGGGACAAGGGACAACCTTGCTTGACTCCAATATTGTAGTTAATCTCTTTTGACCAGCCCTTAATGTTCTTAAACTTGGCAATAACGTTCTCATACAACCTTATTGCAACAACCCTCAACTCAAAAGGCACTTTTATCTCTTCCAACCTATTCCAAAGGTTTTTCCTGGGAATCATGTCAAAAGCTTTTCTAAAGTCAACAAAACAACAAAAAAGATTGGTTCTATTATTGTGGAACTCCTCTGCAATGATCCTTAAAGGTAACAATATGGTTCATAGTTGAATGATATATCCTAAACTCGGCCTGGCCTTTAGCTTTTTTACCATGACTTTCTAGCCAAAGGCTAATCTTCTTTTCCAAAATAATTCCATAAAGCTTGGCTAAAATCCGACTAATCATAATGGTCCTATAATTAGAGGGAATGTTTCTATCCCCATTTTTAAAAATAGGAACAATGATGCTTTGCATCCAGGGTTTAAGGAAGCCATGTTTGACTGCTAAATTGAAGAGCTCGTGTATGTGAGGGATGAGGAGAGGCCCTCTGATTTTAAAAAATTCAGCTTGGTAGCCTTCAATGTCCTTAGCTTTCCCATTTGCAAGCCGCTTAACCCCAAACTCTATGTCATCCAAAGAAAATACTTCATCCTATGTAGGGACAATAAGAATGGTGTCCATGGCATCAGGGAACTCATAAAGACTTTTAAAGTAGAAATTCCAATCCCTTAAGGGAATTATATTTTTTTCTTTAGTATTGCAGATTAGAATTTGCCTCCAAAATTTGAGAATAATATGTACACCCAAGTTCAAGAATACTCACCTAAGCTTAACAAATGTCTTCCATGGCTATCTCAAAATCACTCTGATGCTCCACCGCGTGTTTGTTTAAAACTATTTTAACATTGATAAGGTTAAGATTGATTATGGGTAAACATGAATCTTAGTGAGAACTAAAGTCTTTCTTTAATTGAAGAAACAAAATCCCGACACATATGCTAATTGCAAAATTAAGTCTATTTAAGTCTATTTGGTGATGTTGTTTGAGTCAAATTGCCTTAAGAAGCATGAAATAGTGAGTGTGTGTTGATCCACTTAAACTTAACTTCATTGATTAAATAATGGAAACATGGCTGCGCAAGATTCTTGATTTTTAGTCAACTCTCCATATTTTGATAAAATAATGCCATCCTAATAAGTTAGTGCAATTTGGACATGTTAGGTGGCTTTGTCCTTTCTATGTTCTCAACTTGAGATAGTGCAATTCAATTTGACTATGCCATTGGTACCATGTAATATTATCATTATTTATTATAAATTATAAACGTATGTAATTATAATGACGATTATGATGATTCATATTCACTTATATCAATATTATTATAAATATTTATAATAATATTGTAATTATAAATATTGTATAGATAATAATACAAATAAATAAAATTTTATGTAAAAATAATGATATGTTTATAAATTTTAATTTTTATAATGAAATAAAATAAAAAAATAATATTAATGGTTAAAAATAATTATTTGAAAATAAAAATATTTTTCAATAAAATAAAATGTATTATAGTATTTTTTAATTAATTTTTTTTTATTATCTTGTAAAATAATGAAACTTTATATTATATGGATAATGATGATGATGGTTGATGTTCACAAAACTAATATAAACAAATAATAAGAAATGCTTTGATTTAGTTTATAATTTTATGTTTATATTGGAACATATTAAAAAAAGTTTGGGCACATCTATATAATTTTGATAAGTTAAAATATTAAAAAAATTAATATTGTTCCAAATATTTAAAAAATGAGATTTAACTTGTGTCAAGACATTTGAAGATAAAATGCTTTTAATTCTCCACCTCCTTAATAAATAACAAATTCTTTCATTTGACCATTATACCACATTTGTTATAACTCATCCTTATCAATATTCCAGTCCACTTGCAACAATTTATTGATTTTTATAAACAATGACATAGAACCTAAGAAATCATGGTGTTTCAAGAACCCTATTTCACTATAAAACTTGTAAAAAATTATTTTTATTTTTATTTTAATAATGTTGATTTTTTTACTAATTATAATACAAATGTATTTAATCTTTTAGAATAAAATTAATAACCTCTTTATAATATTTAAATATAACATAAATTACAATATTTCTCAATTTTATCTCTTAAATATATCATTTATATAATTTGAATATTCGAATATAAAAAATTAAGACTTCCACAAATTAACTTCATTTTTTTTTCTTTAAGATGACAAACCCTAGCATAACTTAATTGTCAATAGTAAATGAGGACATATACCATTGGTTGTTATCCACAAGTGTGGGTTAACTCATCTTCTTTATTTAAGGAAAACTGCACCACTTAAAATGACTCGTGTTGGTGGTCTGTAAGGGGCTAGACTTCTTCTCATGCCATATGCCTATGGATTTTGTGCCACTAACCTATTTCCTTATGTTTGAGGAAGACGAGCTCTTATCCAATCATAAGCAGTTTTAGATCTTAATCCAGGACCAAAAGGCAGTTTCAACCTAGATATTATCCGCAAGAAAGTTAATGTCTCTTGTGATCATCGTTAAGGCTACCTTTAGTGGGGTCATGTGCTTTTTAGTAACGTCTAACCTTAATCTTATATATGAAACTAGATACTACCCTCTAAACCCAAACATTGTTCCCAAAAATTTAACCTCATATCTAAAAAAAAAAAATGCCCTCACTTATGTTAACCAACATTATCTTATATCTCACCAATAATAAATATTAATTCAATATCAAAATTCTCAGACAAATACTCAAATTTTTATTCTTTTAAGGGCGTGTTCGAGGTTTTTTCTAAGAGATTTCAATGGGTTTGAAGCACCTTGTTTTCAACTTTCTTTCAAGAGTGAATTGCAGATAATGAAGGATGAGATTCAAGAAATGGAAAAACATAAAAAATCAACCCAAGAAGGAGAGGCTGAAGAAAATCACATCTTGAGAGATAGGATTAAAGAGTTAGAAGAAAAACTAACCAACAGTTTGACCCTCAGTAATCTGGAAAACAAATTGGATATCAAATCCATCAAAGAGGAAATGAATAAGCTAATCGAACTGGACCATGAGCGTAATAAAAGAGCCTTGAACCTCATAATTTTTGGTATAAAAGAACAAGAAGAGGAGGATATGCTAGTAATAGTAAAAGAAGAATTAAATAATAAATCACAAATTGATACAACTTACCTCATAGAAGCAAACAAGCTAGGAAAAATAATTGATCACAAATATAGGTTGATCCATGTCAAAGTAAGTTGTAATGACCATAAATATAGCATACTCGATAAATCTTCGAGCTTAAAAGGGTCAGGAATATTTATAAATGAAGTCCTCATTCCCAAAGACCAAGCTGAATTAAGGAAGGAAGTTCAAAAGGTAAAATAAGCCAGGAAAGACAAAAAATGGGCAATAATTAGAAATTGAAAAACTATTGTTAGGGATAGAGACCATAAGGATAATAATAAATAGGAATTTGGGACACTGGGGATCCTTTTTTTGAACTCTCGTGGCTTTCCATGACGCAAAGGTCCTATGATAAGTTGGATCCCGAATGATATTGATATTATTTGTCTAGTTGAAACTTGGGAGAATGAAGAGTCTAAGGTGCCTAACATAGAAGGATTTGTCTTCTGGTCAGCATGGAACAAAAAGTCCAACCATAGAGGGATAGGAGGCATAGCTTGTTATATTAGAAAGATCACTTCTCCTCACATTCAACTTCATAAGATATACCCTCTCAATCAATACATTTGGATAGAAATTTCAGACACCAATGCTAAGAAGATGTATATAACAATTTGTTATTTTACAACTATTAATTCTATTTTTTTATAAGAAAAACAATCTAGATAGCAATTGTCCCTATAATAATTTAGAACAAGATATTTATAGTTTGAAAAATGAAGGTAATATCCTCCTGCTATGAGACTTTAATGCTAGGACTGCAACTAAACAAGCTACTCTTTTAAGCACTGATTCCAACCATAATCCTTTATGGCTAGATGAGGACCTTGTTTCATCTAATAGCTACAAACAAAGCTCTGAAGACCTAATTGAGAATTTGTTTGGTATTGAGTTGGTCAAGCTATGCAACTCTCAAGACCTAATAATTTGCAATGGAGTAATGAAGTGGCCAAACTCCAACCATATGACTTGTATTCATGGGCTAGGTAGTAGTGTCGTAGATTATGTGATATCAGATATCCCCATTTCTGATGCAGGAGCATGAGCTCAAAGTTTAAGTTATCATTGGCTTTTGGAATTCAAAGTCAAGTTTACCAAAGAGAGTTGGTTCTCTTAATTGTTTTTTCTATTTTAATTAAAATTAGAAGCCAAAACGAATAAAACAACAAGGAGTTTGAATCCTTCTTTGTAATAGAGATAGAAGTTGTTTTGATTTTTATGCTAGAATATAGGATCTAGAGTTAAATCGGGTAATTCGATCCAAATGTAGTGGATCTGAGAAACAAAAATTGATTGTATTTAATCCCATCGAGGCTCTTGTGTTCGTGGGTCGAGAGTGGAGAGTAGAGAGATTGGGATGTGGAATAAATTGATAAATCTCTGATTATCAATAAAAGAAATTGAATTTCATTTAGAAACTCTCAACCTTGGAGCCGACTGAGTATGTCTATTTTGGTCTCTTACTACGAAATATCTGAGTTTTCTTTATAAATTCACGTCAGGAGTTCATCCAATTCACTGTGGAACAAATCGTAAGTATATTCTGTTGTAGAATTTAGAAAATCGAAGCTTTGTTCTCAATATAAATTCTCTGTCAAATATTCACGTCGAAATTATTATAATTGGAAATCATGTGGTTTAGAATCGATATAGGGTTAAGATTGACGATCAAAATCCATTTTGGAGAAAGCATATGCACACAGGTTAACATCGGGAACTGTACTCGTAATTCAAATCAAATATAGCGTTAAGTTGTGTTTGAAATCCAATCTGGAATCAGATGGCTTGTATTCATTGTGGAGGTTATAAAGCGCGGCGGTAGACTCGACCTTTGGCAGACCCGCAATTTTATAAAATACACCTGTTATACATTTGAAATCTGACTATGGTTTGGAACTTTAATGTTACGTTGTAATATTAAATCAATATCCACTGTAGGATTGTAGATCTAATGATTGTTATAGGTTTGTGGGTTGATTTTATAAGTTTTATTGACATTGATTGCATTAGTTTCCAACCAAATAACAATTTTTGACCTTTTAAATGACCATGAACCCGACTCTAATCATAAACCTTTAACCCTAACTCTAAACTTTGTCATGCATAAGAGCGCCATTGAAGATAATTCTGATAATCAAATGTAATTGCGCTTTGACAAAAGTAAAATTGACCTTTTCTTAAAGGATTTAAATAGTAAATTACATCTCCTAATGATCCGAAATCAGATCCAGAATCCTGACAGGGCTTGAAAAATGCTTAAAAATGAAAGTGCTCGGAATGCGACAAAACTAGTGCCATTGTGTCCGTCTCGTCTTCCTGATTCCGGCGGTATATTTACTTTGTCAAACGGGCTCCGTATGGAGAAGATATCACGTTCTGTCCGATAAGTCAAACAGGAAAAAAAAGGGACGCTGACTATGCAGTTCGTACAGTCCGTACGGACGCTGACGTGGCATGTTCGTACAAGTGACGTGGCGTGAAGTACGTTGACAAGGCAGTTGGTGACGTGGCAATCATTTATTGGCTGACGTGGTCGAGTTGGGAGGCGACACATGGCATTGTTTGGTCAAATGATTGGGTGCCACGTGGCACCCCTTTATTGGTCTATGGTTTGTTTATTAAATTTTTTATGTAGTCCGTGGGGTTCGACCCCCGGACCTTCCCACCGGTTAAGCTTTAACAAAGTCTACATAACCACTATGCCATGCGTTGGTGCTTGTATAAACAATGGTTTTAATTTATTTTGAATTGCATTGATTTGTGGTTTGGGGTGCGTCCGGGCTGGGGCTTAGCCCCAACCCCGGTCGCATTCATTTACACCATATGACCATCATTTTATACGGAGCGCACGAGAATTCGGCGCGAATTTGGTTTTCAAACGAGGTTTAGCCCATGGGTCATATGGTTTTACATATGACCACAGTTGGAGTGCGCAGAGGTGGTTTCAAACGGTTATGGTTTAGCCCTTTTTGCCAAATATGTGCGGTCGTATGGACCCCACATGCCCAGGTGCCTAGGAGGTAAGGGGATGGCGCGTCCTTAACCGTCCTACGGTTTGCACCATTGGCACGGTTGCGCCCGGTGCTGGGTTTTCACGCTTTATATTGCGTGTGTGCCAGGTTCAATGGACAAGGGTGCAATTTGTAGATGCAGAGACAACAAGCTTGAAGTAGAAAACTTCCAGGAGGCCTAACTTTTTCGTTTTTCGACCGATTGAGGTGCTGAAAGAGCCCAGACAGGGGTTTTTGGCCGCTCTGAAGCCATTGGAGCAGTCAGAATAGAGTTATACTGAAGGGAAATCAAGCTAAATCCATTTTGACGTAGAGAAGCTTTTGAGGAGGAGATGCTGTTGGATCATTTCTGGGAGCTCCGGACGTCCGTTTTGCGTGTCGTTTTCTTTGCATGGTTCTAGAGATCTGGAAGAACATGACCAGATTAGTCTTGTATCCATTTGGCATTGCAATGATGTAATTTTGAGCATTTGAACAGAAATAAAGAAGCCTCTCCCACAGAGAAAAAGGCCCGGAGACGTAGGCAAAGTTGTGCCGAACTTCGTTATCAATCTGCGTGTTATGGTTTGCTGTCTATTATTTCATTTCAGATCTGCATATGTGTATATGGCTGTCATAATTCCTCTTCTTTCCTCATTCTTCACTAATTTTTCTCAAATGGTTAACTAACGAATGCAAAATTAAAACTCAACCATAAGTCATTAAAAGATCCTACAGATCAAGTGATATCATAACTAGTTGACATTTGGATTTGAGTTGCATGTTAACCAGGGAAAAGATATAGCATGGTGAAGGCAAGCTTGTTGCAGAGAATCCATTAATTGGATTGAGAAAAAGATCTTCTCACGGCGAGAAGATGGCATCGGAAGAAGGGATTTCTCAAGATGAGAAAGAGTTTTGGAAAACATTCCTTGCTATGTCGGAGATGGTGAAAGTCTTGTATGAAGATTACTTGGAACGGAAGCGACCAGT
>SNQJ01S0016056.1:152330-168870 GCA_010110895.2 Picea sitchensis
TATATATATATATATATATATATATATATATATATAAAATCAATTTCATCCTGTAAGTCAAAAATATTTAACTAACTATATATATAATTCAAAAAATTAAATATTTATTTATTTTTAAATCAAATAAATAATAAATCAATACAAAACATTAAAAAAATTCATAAAATTTATAAAAAATACCAAAATAATGTAAAAACAACTTACTTTGTATTCATCCAAAAACCATAATAAACTTTGTTGAAGCAAGGACTAAAAATAACCACTCTAAAACTAACTTAAAATAATTGATAATATATGTACAAGGTTAAATGAATACTTAAGAAAAAAAGAAAGCAATGTCTCTTTCAAATGCCTAAGAATGGTAAATGAGATCCATTCCATTGTTCCAAGCCTATACAATCCAAGCATCAATGTGTGAAGGAAAGGTTACGATCATAAAACATATTGGCATATCCCAAAGTAGGGAAAAAAACGTTGAAAAAATAATATAAAATATGTTTTTATAAGTATTATATTTCAGAATTAGTATTATAATAATATATGAATTATTTGCATGTAAGAGTGAGTCTAATGGTTAAGAACATGTGTTTCCTCTTAAGAGGTCACAAGTTCAAATACATAGGAGGTAGGGTATGTATATCTCTGTAGACTTTACCAGTCAAATCGTTGGGCGAAAAAGGGTCCCTTATCCCACAAACAAGGGGGTCTCATACACCAATTTGGTGTAGCTTGGCCGTGACCTTAAAAATAAATTATTATTATTATTATAAAGAGAAAAAATAATAATTAACATTATTTCTTCAATAATAAATTTTATTTAATATTTTTTTCCTATCTTCAATAAAGATATATTTCTTATTTTCAATGAATTTTTTTTATTATATATAAATATAAATGATAATTTAATAAAAAATAATAAACATATTAAAATATAAAATTGAGTTTGATATTTGTTAAATAAACTTGATTCTAAATTTTTTAATATATATATAAACTCACTTGCTCTCAAATAACAAT
Source organism: Picea sitchensis (assembly GCA_010110895.2). Lineage (NCBI taxonomy): Eukaryota > Viridiplantae > Streptophyta > Pinopsida > Pinales > Pinaceae > Picea > Picea sitchensis. The sequence continues at coordinate 153,348 of SNQJ01S0016056.1, forward strand.
AATCAACTTCCTTTCATGGAATTTCAGGAATTTATTTTATATGATGAATAAACTTTTAGAAAGATATGAACAACCGTTATTAATATTTTAAAAAAGGAAAAAATAGAATTTATAATTTATATGATGGATAAATTTTTCGAAAGAGATGATCATTATTATTATTTTAAAAAAGAAAAAAAATATAATTTGTATTAAGTAAGATGAACAACATTATTATTGTTATTATTTTTAAATATGATGAATAAACGTTTAGAAACACATAATCATTATTATTTTAAAAGGAAAAATATAAATTTATATTTAGAAAGAAAAATAATTCTGCAAATTTTTTAATCTTTTGTGTATCGTTCCAATTTTATGGGATGTTTTAGAAGAGTCAAGATGAACATTATTATTATTATTTTAAAAAGGTATCATTCCAATTTTTATCGGATGCCTCCGACGAGCCAAGATGAAGATCATTATTATTATTATTATTAGATGCCTCCAATGAAACCAAGATGAAGATTATTATTATTATTTTAAAAAAGAAAAAATAGAATTTGTATTTAGAAAGATAAATAATTATGTTGATCTTCATTGTATAGTTCCAATTTTATCAGATCCCTCTGAGGAACCAATAACTCTAGCTGTTAGCTTCGTATACCAAAGTTGTATATCTATTTCGCATTACAGAAGTGAGAATAAATTGCAACGTCCCACGCCATCCGTCGTTCTGTGTGTGTATCTATTCTATTTTTTTTTAACAAAAAATGGCAAAATTGTATTCTCTATGTGGATGAATCCACTGGTTTTACATAAAAAAGATTTGTATAGACCGTTTAGATTTCCCTCTTAAGGAGAGGTTTTTACAAAAGTGGGGATTGACATAGAGTTTAGATTGTCCCCCTTGATTTTCAAAAGTTTTGTAAGTTGAATTTCCTGGATAGCTCGGGCAAAATATACCACTGATATATATTATTCGACAAAACATACAAAGATTGGAACTTAGTTACCCTTTTCAACTTTTATATGCTGCATGTCCGACCTGATTTTTGGAAGTGGCTCGCTCAGATCATGGTCTTGATTGATCGAATTCGATTGAACATTCCCTGAACGTCCCTGCTGGTCACACCCAGATTGCTTAGAGGAGCCTGCAAGAGGTCTAGTTGGTCCAGTCTTCGCTGCAACATCTCTATCTTCAAGCAGTTGGCTTCAATCCAACTGCGTTGGGCGTCACTTTCATCCTGGAGTTTACCAATCAGGAACCTGTGCTAGGATAATGTTTCCAGCTCGAAGGCACGGTTGGCCCTCATTGCGCCCATTTGAACTCTGAGACTGCTACATCCACCACAATCCATTTCCCAGTCGTCCTCTGGCCAGCTTCCCGAGTCCTCCTGAGCTGCATTTTCTTGCTGCATTGCGTCGTTTGCTGAGGATTGACCGGACCTGGCCATTCCTTGATGATTTTGCAGGGAGCAAGGGGAGAACCACGAGCGGGAAAGAGTGGCGCTAGCCAGCAGGGGGGAAGGCGAAAGGAAAACTTGTAGGGGCGAAGGAGGTCGTCGATGCGGAAGGTAAAATAAGAGGTCAGAGATCGACGAAGAATTCAGGGGGATTCGAAATTTTTGTGGCTGGCTAAAAGAGGGCTTCGGAGGGCCGTGAAGATGTCCAAGGCTAGACAGAGCTCTAAAGGGGGATGGAAACAGAGTCTCGTGAGCCGAGAAGCAAGGCTCAGAGCGAGTAATCTGAGAATTCCAGGGCGTGCTTAGCAAGAGCTAGGCACACTGCGAGGGTGGTGGGGGAACGAGGATAAATAACAATTGAGCCAGGGATGACAAGCGAGCGGATGGGAAATCCCATAAATCCATAAATCGAGTAAGGACGACGTCATGGTTTCTAATAAAAGATAGAGTGTACTTACCTGTGAGTTCGTGGGAGGCTCCCTGCAGACTGTTCCATCAGAAGCCATGGACACGAGAGTGGACGTGTGGCTGACATCGAGGTAGCTGCTGCACTGTGCTAGCTGAGAATCCTGTACCACTTCCACGAACCTTTGAAGTCGGATGACAAGGTTTCCCACACAATCTAGAGATCTACCACCTTTCGTGATGATGGCGTTGGGGTCGTTAGCCACCGTTTTATCTCAGACAAAGAGACCCATTCGTGTTGCATGCCACCTGGTTAACCCAGGTACTCCCTCCTCCAGGTGGACATCTGCTAGCATCCACCTTATGTTGTTGGAGTTGCTCACCCACTCACTCGATGGGCACATTCTCGGCTTCGCGAAAAATTCCCCATCCCTCTTGTTACTTTGGGGGGAGCAGAATCCCTTCCTGCGCATGTGCCCTTGATTTTTGTTTGGATCCGTAGTGTGGCGCCTTCTTGCGCCGGTCTTCTCCCAATCATAATTAATCATTAGTAAAGGGGTACTAGGGTTGAGACCTCGTCTATACTTAGGGCACCTGGCTTTGCCCCTATTGCTGCATTGGCCATTTTGTCGGCTTCAATGTTATTTTCCCTTAATATGTGGTAGAAGGTGGTTTTAATGTCTCGAGAGATCATCCTAATTCTATCCATGATTTGCTTTAAGCTTGGGTCTTTGGGGTTTGTTCCATGTATCATTATTCTTATTATGGTTTTGGAGTCCCCTAGGACTACAAGCTCTCAAATTTCCTTAGACCGGGAGAGTTGTACTCCTTTTAGTAGAGCGTAGGCCTCGACTTTGTTGTGAGTTTCCGTCCCCAGATTCTAATGGTAGCTTAAGGATTTTTTCCCTCCGGGTTCAAAGAGCACCCCCCTGTGCCTGCCTCCCCTACGTGTATCTCTTTTGTTACCCAAAGACCCCATGTTTGTTTCTAACTCTCAATATTGTGAGATCTGGGGTTTGAATTTTAACACTCGAGGGAGTGCAATGAGTGTGAGGGGGGATTTATCAATGAAACACATCTATCCACTCTCAAATTTTGTGGTTTACAGGTCGCGTTTATAGTCCAACAATTATGATAATTGCCACGCCCTCTCTTACAACAAGAGCATTTCTAGTCCAACGGTTAAGGTAATGGCCTTCTAGCTGCTTCTTGTTGGACTATTAACTATAAAACTGAAACTTAGGATGCCCTATAAAAACTACGAAATTGAAACTTAGGATAGCCCTATCAAAAATTCAAGATAATGTATACTAATTTTTTGTACGTTAGATTAAAAAAGCACAGAGATTGCACTCGATGGGAAATTCAAAACAACAGGATAAATGAGACTAAATCTGCATAGCAAAATTATAGAATTTTGGACAACATACTACAATTTGCAGAGAGAATTACATCACTTTTTATTACTCTGAAAGAGAGAATTACATCACTTTTTATTCTCTGAAAGAGAGAATTACATCACTTTTTATTACTCCGAAAGACAGAAACTACCACAACAACTACAAGCTCATTGGCAAAACACTTACATGTTCATACATGACAATATGAAAGCAATGAAAGCAATCCGAACATCGAAAATAAGAAAGTGAGTTAAAATATTCATATACATTCCAATATGCTCACGTTACATCAACAATCCCTTATTTGTATGGGATGGTGCATCTTCCATTTGTTGCAATTAATTGACAAACCCTGGCCCAAGGTTAACAACAAACTTGAGTACACCCCACATATCTCTAGTCGATTAAGCTACTATTAGTTGCCTACTGTTACTTTAATTTTGCATCTAATATAAAAAAATCCCCAAAAAGTATAACTCTGCCACATTACCACCAAGGTTTGATACTCTATCAAGAGAGTCCTCCAATGTTTCCAACTACCAACATGCACCAACTACGTGGCTTGAACCTTATGCCATGTGCAACTCGTAGTACCCAACATGTTTGTGCTCACAAGCTCTACCTTTGTGCTAGTGGGTTATGCTATTCCCATTTAGAGACCATTAAAGGAAAGAGTCAGAATATAACAAAATTGTGCAAGATTTGTATGTAAATACATGTCGAATCGAAGATAAGACTCATAATCATACCCTGAGCAACACTTCCCCTTTAGATATATTTTGGATCATCATTCCAGCTAACTTCAACATGTAGCTCAACTTCATATGAACACCTCTTCCTGGAACGATTATGATCCTTATTCTTTAGTGAATTCATGTAAATCTCATGGCAACTCGACTTACTTTGTTTTATACACGCCACCTTTTCCTGGTTCAAACTCTGGAATGGATGACAATTTTGGACCCTGACTAGTTCGTTTGGTTTGGTTTAAAATGGTGTGAAACAACATGGGCTTTCCAATTAAGTTTAACAAAATTTTTATTGGCATGGATTTCCAACATAATTTAATAGAAGCTTTATTGTTCCTCTCTCGTTTTATATAAGACATATCCATCAGGTTTTGGCTCTATACTGTTTATCTATATTTTTTCTATATAAAGAAAGTAAATAGATGTGCTCTGTGCATGAAAATCCAGGAAGGAGAAACTTGTTTTGTGTTGTGGGGCCAGGTGAGAATCTTCATAGGAATGTAACTACCTTCTATATGCATAAGAGGCAGGTCAGGTAGGGACTATTCATAGGTGTGTTGGATGGATTTGATAGTATATGAATGATGTTACAGAAAGGGCTCAACGTGATCGTGTTACTTTACACGCCTGCAATCAATCTCTCATTCAGGATTCTTTCCTGACCTTATTTCTCATTAGACGACGATCCCTGACAGGAGAGCTCCAAAAGAGAGTTTTGAGCCTTATTCTACCTCCCTCCCTTCTATCACTTAGGTAAGACCCCTACCTATTCTACATGATGCTAGCTAGTTAGGTCATTGGTTGTATTGGAAACTTGTTCATTGATATGGATGAACGAAAAATGCAGCAATTACAACCTTTACACGTGGGTTTCACTAATGAATGAAAAATGTAGTAAGGTGGAAATACAATAAAATTAGGCTAGTATGGGCAAGAGAGTGATTGAGGGAATTCAAGGAAATTAGCAGGCTAATAACAAAAGATTTGATCTTCTAATTTTTTTCTATCAACTGGGTATAGATACTAACATATAATAAATTACTGTAGCTAATTACTCGAGATTAGTTGGCTTACCTTTGCCTTGATGAGGCAAATGCATAAGCCTTCCTTGATGAAGGAACAAGAAGGCTCAAAGGCTCAATATAAGCACTGATGAACAAACAAGAAGCTCAAATCCATAGGGAGACGCATAAGCAATAAGCACACGAACTAGGGCGAGCTTCAAAATCAGATCAAGCAATATTATCCCAGGTTAATCAAGCGTTGACTTCCCTATTCAATTTCCTTTATACATATAAACATAGCATACTACAGTGTGACTGACTACAAAACTGACATGTGACCGATGATGACCGATTAAACCATAAAAAACAAGACATAACATAAAAAAACAAGACATGTGGTAGTATTTGATTATACACGTGGCAATGTTATACACATGGTAGTGTTTAATTCGTCCTTGACAGATGACGAAAAAGCTTAAAAGACCTCTCCCTTAAAAAAACACCTTCAACGTAATAACATTGTGTTCACCATAAAGGTAGGAATGGTTATTAATATATAATGACAAGGAGATAAAGTTAAAGGCATGGTTCCATTTTGGGGAAGATGGAAGATGGATTTAGTGAAGATATGGTGGAAAATGTNATGATGCTAGCTAGTTAGGTCATTGGTTGTATTGGAAACTTGTTCATTGATATGGATGAACGAAAAATGCAGCAATTACAACCTTTACACGTGGGTTTCACTAATGAATGAAAAATGTAGTAAGGTGGAAATACAATAAAATTAGGCTAGTATGGGCAAGAGAGTGATTGAGGGAATTCAAGGAAATTAGCAGGCTAATAACAAAAGATTTGATCTTCTAATTTTTTTCTATCAACTGGGTATAGATACTAACATATAATAAATTACTGTAGCTAATTACTCGAGATTAGTTGGCTTACCTTTGCCTTGATGAGGCAAATGCATAAGCCTTCCTTGATGAAGGAACAAGAAGGCTCAAAGGCTCAATATAAGCACTGATGAACAAACAAGAAGCTCAAATCCATAGGGAGACGCATAAGCAATAAGCACACGAACTAGGGCGAGCTTCAAAATCAGATCAAGCAATATTATCCCAGGTTAATCAAGCGTTGACTTCCCTATTCAATTTCCTTTATACATATAAACATAGCATACTACAGTGTGACTGACTACAAAACTGACATGTGACCGATGATGACCGATTAAACCATAAAAAACAAGACATAACATAAAAAAACAAGACATGTGGTAGTATTTGATTATACACGTGGCAATGTTATACACATGGTAGTGTTTAATTCGTCCTTGACAGATGACGAAAAAGCTTAAAAGACCTCTCCCTTAAAAAAACACCTTCAACGTAATAACATTGTGTTCACCATAAAGGTAGGAATGGTTATTAATATATAATGACAAGGAGATAAAGTTAAAGGCATGGTTCCATTTTGGGGAAGATGGAAGATGGATTTAGTGAAGATATGGTGGAAAATGTCCCTTAGATAAGAGGGTTTTTAAAAACACGACTTTGTAATGGAAGAAGGGAGTAGCAAATGTTTAAGGATTCAATTTGGTAATTATTTTTTTAATGTTTTTAATTGCAAGTTAATAACACAATCAACATATATACTAATTACAAAATTAACTATGTTTATAAATATTGTTTAACACAAAATAATTTTAAAAAGTTTATAGATATAACATAATGGCCAATGATTCACATATGTCTTCCAATCACAATCAACCAATGGAAACAACAAAGGTGAAATCGATGCCTGCCAAAACCTCAGAAGGCTGGGGGTTGGGGGCTAAAGAATCTTTTTACTTTCAACTCGGCCCTCCTGGCCAGCTCCTTCTGGAGAGCTACCCAACATGACAGTATTTGGAACCGCATCATAAAATATAAGTATATGGGTTCCTGGTTTACTCATTTGGCTCAGAAAACCTTCGATTTTGCAGAACTGGGCGTCCCCTTTTTGGAAAGGCATGGTCGGGTCCTCCCAGGTTATCCTCCACTGGCTACGATGGAAGCCAGGCACAGGGATTGATATTCGCTTGGGAAGTGATATGATACTTGGGCTGGGGGATCGATCGATCCTCTCGCCACCCCTGAAATCGCGGCTCGCGGACCTGGATTACTTATCTCTTGCACATGTCAACGTTCCATCTGATTTGCTCCCAATTCCTGATAGTTGGCTGGACAATGGTGATTTGGGCCTTGAGGGATCGATCGCCACCGAGTGGAGCAGCTACACATCTGCCCTCAAAAGAGCCGGAATCTCCCTCACTGATAAACAAGACCTTCTTCTTTGGGCAGGGGGGGATGCCACGGGTTCCTGTTCGGTTAAAAACATTTTTACTGCCCTCCTTCATCAGCTGAGATTGGTAGCGGACAACACTTGGCTGATCCAGATTTGGAAGTGGGCGGTCCCTCTAAAACTTAAGCTTTTCACCTGGCTGGCGGGGAAAGAAAAAATCCTTTCCTGGGATGGGCTTAGACGCAGAGGCTGGGAGGGCCCTGGTATTTGTTTTCTCTGTAGACAAGCTTCGGAGGATACGCACCACCTTCTGGTTCATTGCTCTTTTTCAAAGGAGGTTTGGAATCACTTGCTCGCGATTTATTCTCTTTCTGCCTCCTGGGATGGCTCCACCCTTTCGGATTGTTTTTCCTCTTGGATCTCTAAAAAATATGCCCCTCCTTGCTTGGCTGTCCATACCTGCTGGCAACTATGGATAGAGCGAAACTTTGCGATTTTTGAAGAGCGCCGACCCTCCTTGTCAGCGGTGCTTCACAAAATTCGTGCCACTTTCCTTTGGAAACCCTCTACGGTAAAGTCCTTACCTCTCAAAGTTTGTGAGTTTAATTTGGCAGGAGGCTACACACTTGCATGCTTCGACGGAGCTGCAATGTCCAGTGGACTTTGCTGTGGGGCTGGAGGTTTCTTCAAATCGCATACTCAGAGGATCACAAAGTGGTTTTTAAACTGCGGGGTGGGCACGAACACAAAAGTTGAACTCTTGGGACTATGGGCCGCCCTCACCTTAGCTTCGCTCTGGTCTCTTAACCACATTCTTGTTCTTGGGGATTCGAGAGTCATTATAGATTGGATAAACCAAAAAAGCAAGCTACATTCTGTCCATATCGAAGGCTGGAAGGAAAAAACTCTACAACTCTCCAAACTTTTCACCGTCATCAACTTCCAGCATATTCCCAGAACACACAACTGGGAGGCGGATGCTCTCTCAAAGAGAGCCCTAAAAGAGGAGGTTGGGAGGCTCTCGGTCTATCATTGTGAAAATGGGGTAGAGAGCTCCATCTCCTCCATCAATATTTTTGAATGAGGAAGGCTGTCACTTGGCTTTGATTTGACAACCGATTTGAGTTTTAGAATGCCCATATGCTTTGTTTCTTTTCTGTTACTTTGCTTGGCTGGACGGGGTCTTATATCGACCGACTGCTTATTGTCTGCTCTATTTGTATTCACAGCTAGTGTGCTGCTTCAACGCGCTTTTAGCTAGATTTAGCTTGCCTATTGTAAATGACTTTATAAACTTTATAAAATCGAGAAATTTTTTCTTGGAAAAAAACCAATGGAAACATAGCTTCAAATTTTCTCTCAAACTCTACACATTTTGATAGAATAATGCCATCCTAAAGTTAATTTCGTACAATTTGGGCATGCTTTGGCCCACTCCTTTTCCTAGTCCTTTCTTTATTCTAAATTTAAGTCTATGCAATTTATTTATGTGAGGGGGCCTATCTTGAAGTTATCCTCGTAAGGTTACCTTTCTTTATTTTAAATTCATGTTTGCACAATTTGCGTTTGTTGGAATTATCCTCTTAGGTTTTTTGTTCTTTATTCAAAGAAAATTGGCTCAAAAAATTATATTAATACTAATTTTTCTTTTTCTTTTACATTCACAATGCGTCACTATCTCGATGTCCTACTAGAAGCATAAGAATTGTCGATCAACTCTTGCCATCCCTACCAACCTAGTAAACACTACAATGCTCTGTATAGGGTTACCTAGTATTTTTTTTATTTAAAAAATAAATACAAATTTGAGAGAAATAATATTAATAATTAAACACACTCATTTATAAATAAAAGTATTTAGGAATATCATGAAAAACATTATTATGTCATTTTGGATGTGAGATTATTTTATAGGAAGTTATAAGCTCTATACTTTTTTTTTTTTTTTTTNGGTAAACCAGATTTTGTAAAAAGTGAGATTTTTTCGATAACATGCTCATGAAAGAGCTCAACATGTCACTTGTGAGAATTGAACCTGGGTGGGGGAAAAACACCCCTCAACACAAACCACTAGGGCTAAACCCAATTGACATCCATACTTCATTAATATAATGATAATGATGTTGATTGTTATTATTTATTCGAATCAACTTTGATTTATTGGATTTAAAAAAAAAAATGGTAAAGAATTGATTGGTTTACTTTATAATTTTATTTTTATACTCTAAAAGATTAAAATAAGTTTTCATAAATCGCCATAATTTTGATGAATTTAGAATTCACGAAGGTTAGTCTTATAAATATTGGAAATTGAGATTCAATGTGGGCAAACTTAAGATATTCTTAAAAAATGTGTTTTTTTGTCTTTTATCATTTTAGTATCACAAAGATGATAATTTCTTTCATTCGAAAATGTTTTAGGATTTGTCCAATACCTTGTTACACTATGGAGCTAGTAAAAATTCATTCTTATTTTAACAATATTGATTTTCTTATTTAAATTAACTTATTTTTTTATTTTATCTTTTCTAAAGAGATTAATAACCTCTTTATAATATCTTAATTTTCTCATATCTTTAATATTTTTATTACACCATAATTTCTTTTTAAATTTAAAAATGATTAAATATTTTCATAATTACTTTTTAAATTTAAAAATTATTAAATATTTTCTCAATTTATGTAACACATGTTTTCAATTAAAAATAAAAACCCGATACTTTCAAAATAAGTATTTATCACTATTAATTAATTTTGTCAAATATATTCCCATTTAATTCATCAATCCATACGTACAATTATTTATGCACTATCTAAAATTGTCATAGAGTGATAAAGAACATAGAAAAGATATAGAACGAGTTAAATGTGTTCAAGAATCATGCCATCCAAATCGAAATCAATAACGCTAATTTATTTATTTTCTTAAAAGAGTGCTTTTATAGGTAAAATTTATCTATATTAAATAGATATATTTTATGACATGTGATTTAATAAAATTTTAAGGATCTATATTTATTTTAAAATAGACATATTTTATAATATGTTATTATATTTGTTGATAGATATGGCATATAGTGTTGAGTTAGGTTTGACTTTTTATCAGTTTATGGTTGACTATAAAATATACACCCTTTTATTCAAAGTTTTAAAAAATAATGATTAATTTAAAATTTTAAATCTCATTTATCTGATATCTTATTGGCCAAAAAATTTGAAGTCTTATTGCTGCCTTCACTTCCCTCAATGCTATTGTAATAAATATTTCTTGTTTTTTTATGTATATTGTTAAAAATTGGGGGCCTATCTTACATAATTTATACTAAAAAAATTTAAACTACTTCATACGTGACTGCAGATATTGCGCATGCCCATGCCATGCATACTTGTTTAATAAAATTTTAATGATCTATATTTATTTTAAAGTACACAAATCTATGACATGTTATTTCATAAAATTTTAATGATCTATATTTATTTTAAAGTACACAAATCTAATATATATATATTTATCAAAAAGAGTGTCTTTTTTGGTGAAATTTACTTAGGTTAAATAGAGATATATTTTATTACATGTTATTAAAGAAAATTTTAATGATCTATATTTATTATTTATTTTGAAATACACAAATTTTAATTTTAATCTTTAATTTTTAATATTTTTTTTTAAAGAATTTTATATAATTTTAAAGAAAATTTTAAGGATTTTTTAAGTAAAATAATTTATCCTATATAATTTAGATGAATTATTTTTTAAAAATGGAAATGAATGATTTTTTTTTATAATATGGAAAGTTAATTGAATTGTAAAATTTAATTAATATATATATTTTTAATTTCACACTTAATTAAAACTTTTTAAATTAATTTTAAAATGTTTGAATTTGATAAATTAATAGGTTCAAATTTATTCATCATAATCATAACCATAATAATTGAATGACTAGATAGAATAATCAAAGATTTCGGGAATCAAAATATTTGAGTTAAATAAATTATGGATTTAATAGGTTCAAATTTATTTATCATAATCATAATGATCGAGGACTAGGTAGAATAATCAAAACTTTCAAAGATCAAAACAAGATTAGGGATATAAAACTAACACAAAATCTATGTCACTTACAATTTGTAGAGAACGTGATTTTTTTTTAGGAGAAGTTACTATGAAAAAAACTAATTATTTTTAAAATGACTTTAATATATTTCTCAAAAATTTAGGGGAAAGAAAAATGAAAGTGAATTTCTTTCTAAATTTCCCATCAATATCCTAAGACTTACCATTCTTCATGAAGGAAAGATAAGTAAATAGTCCCTCCTTGGAGAGTATGACATCCAACCAATCTCAATCCACCACACTAACCTACCTAGGGATTACTTGATAATAGGATCATCTAGTTGTTGAAATAAAGTTTGAAAGTTAATAAGGAGAAAAGTTGCACTAAAAATGCAAATCAAACAACTCTCCAATATTGGAGTTGTCTTCCTCCAGAGACCCATTTTCCTGATGGAGTCCCATGATCCAATTGACAAAGAATTCACACTTGAGAAAATCAAATTATAATTTAGAGCCTACATCCCCTTCAGTAATCCTTTGGATATAAGCTTGTACCTTAGCTCTCCTGACAATATATTCTTATTTTATTTGGACTACAAATTCCTAGTACACTACCTCTTCTTGAAGAGAGGTGTTGTGTAGATCCTTCGAATGTAGGACCTCTTCTTGCTACCTTTGAGCCTCTTTTAACTCCCTCATCCTCTTATGAGAAATTAAACAACCCCAACCTTGCATAAATTTAATCATACAACAAAGGGATGCATCCAGCCAGATCATCCACCTAGCTTCCCTTTATGACTAAGGGGAAAGGTGCCAAACCTAATGGATTAAAGATTTGAAATTTGGAGATTCAAGAAGAGAGACATTTCGTTTGAAGAGGAAGGAAGGAGCATAATCATCTTGATTCCCAATGAGATAACTGTCTAGACGGGCAAGTGATCAAAGCTAATAATATCGATCAACACATCAACTAATCGAGGCTTACATGAGAAAACCACCCCATTTCAAGGTCCATAGAAATGATCCAATTGCACCTATACCCTATCTCTGCCCCGTTGAAAGTTACTGTAGGTGAACCACCCTCCATAATTTGACTCCTTTTGTCTCTAGTTAGGATCTTGTAAAGTACCCTTGTAATGGGATTGTGCTTGCTTCTTTGGACTAAAAATGACATGTCACTACCACCATCTCTGTCACTAAACCACTCAACCATATTAAAATCCCCACCAATAATCCACTTCATAGTTAGGAGAGAGGAAACACTCCACTCCCAAAGGGTACACTTGTCATTATTGGTGAACTTCCCCTTGACATTCTAAGGATGGTATCGAAGGTAAACCCTGCATTCTCCGAGGCATAAGGCGAGGTTAACAACTCATAAATACATCATATATAGTTCATCAATATTGGCTCATTAAGAGCAAACATGTCGCAAATTAGGATTAAACTCAAGTAAGTAGAGACACAACTTTTCTTACAACCACTTAAACTACACCCAATTAATAAATGCATGAAAATACATACCACCGTTTAAAAATATGTACACCCAAGTTCAAGAATACTCACTTAAGCTTAAAGGTCACTTTGATGCTCTACCTCATGTTGATTTAAAACTATTTTGACATTAATATTAAAATCAAAATTGATTTTAAATAAATATGGGTTTTAATTAATACTAAGTTCCTTCTTTAATTGAAAAAACAAAATCCCAATACATGTACTAATTGCAAAATTAAGTCTATTTGTTAATGTTGTGTGGGTCAGACTACCTAAGAGATCTATACATGTGATAGTGAGTGTATGTTTCTAGTTAAAACTGACCTCATCTATTAATTAATGGGAACATGGTTTGCAAAGATTCTTTATTTTCGGTCAATTTTTCACATTTTGATAAAACAATGTCATCCTAACAAGGATAGCAAGGTTGCTCATACTGCTTCCTAAAAATTTGTGTGGAGTAGCTGATAGCAAGGTTGCTCATACTGCTTCCTAAAAATTTGTGTGGAGTAGCTGGCAATTAATTATAAACCTTGAACGAACAAAGTGAAGCTTCTAATAAGACTCTAAATGTATGGAAATTCTAATAAGAAAAATATATTTTTTATTATAAAAAAATAATTACCATGCATAACAAGTTAGAACCCGGAAGAGAACTGGTGCCCTGACGGAGCTGGGATTTGCGGTTGAGGCTTTTCTTAAGTAGATCTTCGAGCCGTTATTCCCACCTGGATGGGTACTTATCATGGCATTTGTTGGACAACGAATAAACCCATGAATTAACGTATCGTTTGATCCAAAATCACTCTGCTAAAAAACAATATTTGTATTTGAAACACTCTGCCGAAAAACAATATTTGTATTTGAAATAGCGTGAGAGACGGAAGTTGGAAAACTTATATTTATTTTATTAAAAATAGTTAATTAGACAAATTTCCATTTAAAAATAATTAATAAGACAAAATTTTACAATGAATACAATGGAGAAGACAATGAATAAAATATTATCCAAAAAAATTAGAACAAGTATGGCATAAATTTTGAAGTAGATACAATGGAAACGAAAAATACGTTCAGCTAGGATTTCTGCCACAACATGTCACTTACAGTCACGCCTGCAGAAGGGAATCTGCTCCCTCCTACAACGGGGCCCTCACACGAGGTTCCCATAAGGGAGATCCGCGCGCTTCGCAGACCACTAAACAACGCAGCCTGTTAAAATGAAAAAAAAGTTTTCCTAAATCTCCATAATTTTGATATGTTAAAATGTTAAGAAGATCCACATTGTTACAAATATTTTAAATTTCAAATTTAACTTGGGCACATTTTAAAATGAAGTGTTTTTCATTCTCTACCTTCTCAACAAATTCTTTCATTTGATAGTGTTTTAGGAATTGTCCAACACCCTATTTCATTATAAAGCTTATGAAAATTTATTTTTATTTTAACCACATTAATTTATTTCACGACTAATTATAATATAATAAAAATATATTTTAAATTTTTTAGAATAAAATTAATAACATCTTTATAATATTTAATATAACATAAATTAAAACATTTCTCAAATTTATCTTTTAAATATATCTTCTATATAACTATTATCAATACAGTTCATTTTTATTTTAATAATGTTATTTTTTTACCTAATTATAATAAAATGTATTTTTAATATTTTAGAATAAGATTAACGACCTCTTTATAATGTTTAATATAACATGTCCCCGAGGTATAGGATAGTCGGTGATGGAGTGTGTTGTTAAGGCACTTTGTGATGTTAATGTTACTGGTTCGAAACCTGCGGGGACAAAAATTCCAGCCATGTTGAGGGTTGGTGTGGCTAAGGCCGGGTGCGATCCCTGGGTGATTTTGACGGCTTAGATGCCCCTGAGTCGCGATTTCTCAGCCACAGGTTAGTCCCACAAGTCACAGACAAATTAACAAACAAAAAAAAATGTTTAATATAACATAAATTACAACATTTCTCAATTTTATCTCTTAAATATATCTTCTATATAATTTGAATATTAAAATATAAAAAATCAAGAGTTTTACAAAGTAACTTCATTTATTTTTTGCTTTAAGGTAGCAAAACCTATCATAACTCAATTGTCAATTGTCAACCAAGATAATCATCATTGGTTGTTATTCGCAAATGCATGTTGACTCATCATCACCATTCAAAGGAAACCATGCCATTTAAAATGACTTGTTAGTGGTCTGTAAGGGGGCAGACTTCCACTCATGTCATATGCCTATTGATTTTGGGTCATTAACCTATTTCCTTACATCCGAGGAAGACATGCTCTCATCTAATCATAAGTACTTTAGGTCTTACTCTAGAACCAAAATGTGGTTTCAGCCTATATAGTATCTGCATGAAATCCAATGTCCCTTATGGTCATCCTTGAAGTTACCTCCGATGGAATCATGTACTTTTTAGTAACATATAATCTTAGTCCCATTCATAAAATCATATACTACCCTCAAAACCCATATACTATCTTCAAATACAATTTAACCTCTTAACTTAAAAAAACAAATTAACCCCACTTATATTAACCATCACAATCTTATATATCACCAATAATAAATATTAATCCAACATAAAAAAAATTCTCAAATCTTCAATATTTAGGACTATTTATGAATTCCCTTGAATTATCATAAAATTCTATGGAGTAGATAA
>SNQJ01S0016057.1:30348-48880 GCA_010110895.2 Picea sitchensis
TAAAGTTTAATAAAATGAAAGTTTAAAATGCACATAATTAAATATTAGTATCAAGTAAAGCACTACATAATAATATATTACGGAAACTTGTAAGATCTATTGTGATGAATTGTTCCACGGGAATATCCAAAATAGTTTAAAAAACAACTATAACAAAATAAACCATCATAGATCCATCTTAAATCTATATCTATCAACCACCGAGAGGGATAAAATCCATTGAGCTACAAACCTTTTTTTAGATTGCAAAACTTGAGGAAATGTTTGCACGTCTAGGGATTTGACCCCTATGGAAAATTGACAAATCCAAAGTTAAGATGAATCTATGTTAGGATATGTGTAATTTTTGTTCCTAACATTGGCATGACAAGTGACATAAGTCAACCTAAAAATAACACTGGACTATATATGAGATGTGTGACATAAATGAGAAATGTAAAGAAGGAAATTTAAGGACTTTCTCTAATTATTGTTAGTATGATACACAAACATAAAGTAACTAGTGTTTTTGGATTTGATGATCATAAGCTTTTTCTTATCAATATTTAAGCTACCACTATAACCTACAGGTGCCATACGTAAATCAGGGGGATTTTAACTCAGATAACCTCATCGAACATAACACTTCATCAATTGAGTTGCCCCACGGGGGCTAAGACAATTAATTTTATTATTTCAACAATCCTTTATAATTATCCTAAAAGTAATTAAGTGTTATATGATCTTGAATTTTTAACCATAAACTATCTTATTTATGATTCCATATAACTTAGTTAAAAGAAAACTAATAATTATGATCTTATAATTGAGAGGTTATCCTTTCCACCAATCTTTAAAATAAGAACGATGAGTATTTTTTAAAAAAGTTCAGAAAAACTTGTTTTTACTTCTCTATTGAAAAATCTATAAATACTATATGTTTAAATAGAATCTCCATTTTTTAAGTTTTATGATGTAAAACCTTTGGTATTTTTAATTTTTATGTTTCACTCCAAACTCAATATCATTCAAAATAAAAATCTAAATAAAAATTGTCAAGCATAAAAATTATATATTCTATTAAACAAAAGTATCTACAAATGCAATGTCAATAAAAATAAAAATAAGCATTTCTCTATATTAGTAATTTAAAAAAAAACTTAATATCAACTATCAAACTAAATTTTAAAAATATAAAATATATATAATTCAATAAATAAATAAAAAACTAAACTTTCACCTACTTATGAATTTATATGAATTACTCATTAGACATTGTAAACCAAGTAACTCCTATAACTTATACCCATTACACATTTCTTTACAACTTTAAATATTAAAAACACTTTTAATAACAAGTTTAAATAAGATATTTCTTCCTTCATCCGCTGCTTCACAGTGAACTTTTCCACTCTACTTTTCTTTTCTCTTTCTCTCTGTATTCTTTTAAGATGTTATTTCACCTTCCCCTCGTCCTAATTTTATATATTGTAATTCATCCACTGCTTCATTGTGTGCTTTCCAATATGTTGTTATTTTCTCTCTCTCTCTGTATTATTTTAAGATGTTATTTCACTTTCCCCTGATCTTACTTTTATATATTGTAATTCTTAAAATCCTATGCGCTAATTTTGATCTTTAATGAACATCAATATATCATTAAAATTAGCATAAAATTATCGTATTAAAAAATACTTGAATCCATTTTTCAAAGAGCAGCGACATTACATCGAACTATTTGTAAAATATTTTTTCATGAGATCTGTATTGTGATGGAAAATAGGACAAAAACATGTGTGTATGAATGGCCTGAGACAATTCTGCACTACAAGGTCTCAAACCGGTGCATTCTCTCAAGAAGACAATCCGCACTACAATGGCCTTATTTCGGTGTATTTTCTTGATCAAGATGTATGCATGTAGGGTACATTTTATCATAACCTTTGTCCAAATATGCAACTTTGACACTCATTGTTAACCCATAAATTAATTCCATATCGCATCATGTTCGCTTATGTGATCCATCTCTGTTGTTGTGCTCCTTTTCTCTTTGCGCCTATAGAATCCAATCTGTCCTCAACAATTCATATAACATGATTGTGACACGGGACGCTTGAGCTACAAGAAAACCCACCCAGGAAGCGATCTCCACCCTTTGAGGCATTCTTTTGATGGCATTTGCCACGATTTCTTATGTGCACCCAATAAATAAAGGTAGCGTATCAATGCCAATACCATATTGAAATTTGTACACACTGTAGCCAGAGCGACCCCCTGAAACCCCATATTTAGATACACGACTAAGAGAAAATTGAATGGAACATGAAAAAAAATAGCAATCGTTGTAGACCATGGTAATGACGGTGTAATGTTTTGAGTTCTCAGGTAAATCCTGAGAGGATGAAGGAATGCCTATGTTATTAGATCAGGCAGGGAGAAGACAATGTAAGTGATTTCCAAGCTAGTAATGCTTTTGTCCTAACTGGAAAGTAGAAGGATTGGCTCCATATTACACCACAAAATTCCAATAGAATGAGGATTGTTCTTTGGAGTGTTAGACCTAGAGTATCCCATCATTTTTCTCCAAAGTCCTGGCCACAAATGGGATCCATTCCCATGGCCAACCTTGATATGACAGAATATCCTGATATGTTTGTGAAACCCATCGAAAGAGAACTAGCCACCAACTTCAACTCTCCTAGGTAACCCATGAACATCGTTGACACCATGCCTCTCAAGTATAAAAGCAGGCCCATCACTACCAATGGACCTGTAATTTTTCCCAACGTCACCATCTCCTCTAATGCCTGCAAAGATAAGGTCATAGAAATTGCTTCTCACTACATTGTCCAGTAAATTCTGCTATAGATCTGGTTCAACTGACCGACATAAGGAAACAAAATCAGAACTACAACCAAATCAAACCAAAAAAATATTGCAAATTGAAATACAATGTTTATCACCTAGTTAATCGTTCACCAACGCTTGAGCTCGTCAGAATTATGGTTCGATTCTTGATCTCGGGATTCAAAATAGTAATCCCCGTGCTCAACAGTAAGTTGACCAATGGGCGTAAGTTTAATAAAATTTAAGTTTATTCCACAAATTAAAGTTTAATAAAACAACAAGTTGACCAATGGGCGTGCTCAAATTCAAATTCAAATTGACCATGACGAGCGAGCTCAAATTCAAATTCAAATTGACCATGAATGTTGTCCTCCCCTCACGAATCACTAGGACATGTTTGGCTGAGGGAAACCTTGTGCGGGATTATTTTAAATTTCAAATTTTAGCAAGGTGGTGGTTGCTCGACATTAATCAAAATCCATTGGATATCGCCTCAATATTTTCATTAAGTGTACAACATGTCACCATTACACCAATATACGATCTACCCTAATGTTGGCAGCCAACCCATTTTTTCGATTACTCTCAAAAGCTGCCTACACCCCTTGAGGTATCATGACAAATCATTGTCGCATTGTGCTAGTGGACATGTGTCTCGTTTTTTTCAACCATCACAATTCAATTTCATTTCGGTTTTCACAATTGCAAATGTGAAAACACCTATCTTGTTGATTATATTGTCGTCGTCTTTTTGATTCGTTGGTTGATATTTGATCGGTTTGTCATTTATGGTGATAAATGTTTATCAAGCTTATGTTCTTGATCATTGTCTTACCTTTATTACGCATTTGGATGTATTCCACCATTAGACCTTTGGGCATGAAAGTTATTGGTTCCTATTTATTGAAAAGTTATAACACATTTATATATTGTTTATCTTATAGTTTTTCACATTTGATTAACATATAAAAAACATTGCATTGTGTGGCTCCAAGGTTTTGGAATAGAAGCGTAGACATACACCAACTATAATGGCAAGGATTGGTAAAGAATTTATGATAACTATGGTTTGATAGTAGCATAAGTTGATCTTATTGATTTTGGGAAATGATTCTTGGCGCTATGCTTACCAAACTTGAATTACTCGATGAGTATGAAACCAGAGCTATCGGTTAGCGATTAAACCTTGTGATTAGCGGATAGCGATGGAATTATTGCGTTAATTAAGTAATTAATCTGCGGTCTTGTGTTGGTGTTGAACTACACTTGAAGCGGATGTTGTGTTATGTCTTGGTTGCGGTATGTTGTACGTAGACATGGTGAATCCGCGAAGC
The DNA here is from genome assembly GCA_010110895.2 of Picea sitchensis. NCBI lineage: Eukaryota > Viridiplantae > Streptophyta > Pinopsida > Pinales > Pinaceae > Picea > Picea sitchensis. The sequence goes on from SNQJ01S0016057.1 coordinate 34,509, forward strand.
TCAGTCACAATTGGTTTTATGATTATGGTTCGAACAACTCAGAACAGGCTCATTAATATGGTACGTGGTGATTGTTAAACCCACCACCGCCATACGCTTGAGTAGTTTTCGGTCTCGTCAAACATTGAAGCTTTGAAACCCCATCGTGATTCACTCTTTGTATTGTATCCGATGTGAACCCTACCATGGTCATGAGGAGATGGCTCGTGGTGAAATTTGAACCTAATGGCGACTAGGCAGCGATTGCGTTGATGGTGCATCACAGACCTCGAGGAATTGAGGGTGGCACTACCGTTTATTAGGAGTTTGATGGCTGTGCCATGAACGTTGCTATAGGCAATTAACCTTTGTCGTTTGGCCGATTGCGACCAAGGTTGGAACCTCGGTTAAAATCACTGAAGGCGGTCCTCCGGTTGGCAATAGGTTTACGTGCTTGAGAGAAAAGTGGTCCAAGAACTCTGAGGTTAAGGATGTCCCTTGGACATTCCTGTTTAAACTCTATGCTTGTAAATTAGGTGTAACGAGAGGGACTTCAGTGAAAATCTTGAAACCTGTTGGTATATTTGTTATGATCCTCAAGCAGTTTGTAATGTGCGAAGGCAGGTATGGATTCATTTTTTCTATTTCATCTGAACTTTGCTTTATCTTTGTTTTATGGGTTTTGGCTCAACATGCACTATTTTACCGGTATATTCGTGAAGCTGCAAGAGATATAACGTCGGTGACTGAAGCCTCTTTCATGTTGGTTTGATTAAGATGCTGTTTGTTAGTGAATTGGGTCTGCGTCGAGTTCTGATTTTCTCAGCGAGGAATGGTTCGAAGAATCAAACCCTCCTCACGATTGATAAACCTATGGTTCGAGGATGAATACCACCCACATCCCCTAGGTGATCGCTACCCTCAGGGCGACTCACCTGGTAGGTGACTTCTGGTATTAAGCCATAACCTCCTAAGGCAAAGACTGGAAGCGGTTGAAGCAAAAGAATGCTAGAATGATCATTATGGAGAAACAAGTCAAACCCACGGCAAAGCCCAGAGGCTATCCACGATGCGATGAGCTACGATTCAAGTATTGGCGTTTTTGGTTCAAAGGGGTTATGTGACGATGAACCTCCTGATTTCGTTGATAATTTACCTCAAGATCTGAAGGAATAATCTAGATATCCTAATTATCAAGTCCCCTTTTGAGACCAGTGGTGAAGATCTTCAAAACCATCCCACATCAAAGGTTACCACCATTGACCGATTAATGGACTATGGCTTGAGCGTTACTATTTGGATGTTCTAAAGCTACAATCAAGATTCGGGATTTGGAGAGCCAAGTAGCAAGAATGGCGAATTCGCCCAATGATAAGGGGGCATCAGATGATAAAATCAACGGACCACTGGGTCGATCTTGTTTAAAAACGTTGATTTTGCGACCGCCATTGTTAATTCCAGATTGACATAACTGCAGCAGATGTGAAGGTATGGTTTTTCCCTCTTTATCCAGTAATATCATGTGCTCTGTTGATAAGTTTGACTCGCCTTGTCATGCATGAGTTTTATCAATTTTTGGATTGGTATAATTGGTTTTGGAAATATTATGGTTTGATATATTTTCTATTTACGGAATTTGACGGTATTTGTTTCCAATTACCTCTATTAGGATCTGATGAGTTAATCGGTTGGTGTTGATTGTTGTTTCTATAATGAGGCGATTTGAATATCCCTACGTTTAAAATCAAATCGAATGGATATTGGTATTTACAATGTTGTTTTGTGTATTCGATGATCCGGTTCGGTTACATGTATTGGTTAATGGTATCAAATATTTTTTTGATTTGCAATATCTCTTTAAAGTTTTGTGCATTAACAGTGCAGTGATCTAACGTGGAGATTATTTATTCGATACTTAAGATTTGGATTTGATATATGGCCAGTTGATTACGTGTAAACAATGCATATCTTGTGTGAATGATATTGATTTATTGACTATTTCGGTAATTGGTGGGTCTGAGTTATGGATTTGTTGCAAAGATTATAGCTATGATTGGATCAAAATAGATCTCACAGCTGATGTTAGTAATTTATTTAATGCATATCTGATAACAGTTATCTCATACGATTTGGTTTCTCATGGATGATATCGTGGAACATTATGGTTATAGTTAGACTCGATTTTGTGAAAGATTGGAGAAACAGAGTATCCCTGTTTCATATTGATTTGCATAACTATATTGTTCTTATCATATGCTATTGAGTTTTGTTTGATTTATCCATAAGGATTTATTAGTTATTATTATTTGATTAGATACAATTTGATTTGGTTCATATCTGGTCAAAATAGTAAAATGACCGAAGATTTCTGGGAATCAAGCGATTAAATGAGTCTATAGTTACAAATTTATTGTTATTTTCTTAATTAGGCAGTTCTAACATCTATTGGGGGCATTCTACAGTGTCCGATGGATATTATAACGTTGATTCGAAGAAGGCCGATCAGTCTTTATTTGCATTTTAGTTATTTGGTTTTAGAGATTTTTGGGATTAATCCCATATTTTGTAAAAGTGTTTGCTATTTCTCACAAGGGTGCTTTACCTTGTGAAAGACTTATTTAAACCTTTGGTTTTGTAATAATCGATCATCGTCAGTTGGGTAGAACAAGGATATGTGAGCTTAATTCAAGCGGAGAGCGAGGATTGATGCGTTGTTATAGCCTTGCTTCTCAATACATTGATACTTGTTTCAAGTTTTGTATATCATATTGTTTGGTTTAGTATCACCTTGTTGTCTAAATTGAATTCAAGTGATATAATTCTTATTATTATGCATGCCTTGTTACTTCCTTTTGGTAAAAGACATAATAGTTGAAGGATTCAGTTTATAAAAGATAGCCTTGTCTTCTTTATGAATTGGATTATCATATATAATTTGTTGTATTGTACGCTTCCCTCTTGCATAAATTCATAATCGAAATTGTTATGATTTCTTTTATGTCTTGTTTGTCACATGAAATTCACTTAGGGAAGCATTATAGCTAATCCGCGCTAGAAGCTTGAAATTAAGCGGTGTGAACTTCTTCTCAATGCATACGAGTCATCTTACGAGGAACGAAAACTTGGAAGCGGTATCGAGTTAATTAGATAGATGTTGTCGTTTAATTAATTAGTAGTTTAGTTGCATTTAGATTAGATTATTTAGTGCGGGTTCTTTCTTTTCTGTTTTATAAAATACAAAAGACAAAAGCAGATCCCAGGCATCTTAGGCCGGCCGAACACATATAATTTTTCTGGGGTTTTAATCATCGTAATCGATATAATGTATATTTGTGAATAAGAATGATTCGTGACAATTAGAGTAGTTGGATTTGAGTTATTATGATCGTGTTAGTTAGTAGTTTGTAGTTAGTAATTTGTAGTTATATTAGTATAGTTAGTTTTTGTTTTTATTAGTTCTAGTTTCCTTAGTTTAGATCATTTAGCTTAAATCACTTCTCTTTGGTTTCCCTCGCTTGAGACCTTAGAATGACCAACGGTAGTTAAACTTCGTCCCCGAGGGTGGTCCATTCCAAGCGGCTTGGAGTTGGAGCAACCAGGACCCGGTTCCTCTCTCGATTGACGGGCCGGTCATTTTAGCGAGTCGCACCTAGCACTTTAACATCCCTGGGTTCTACAAGACAGTGGGCATGCAAAATTGACATGCAGAGACCCATACCATCTACAGTTAACTACCAGAAAGTGTTTGCCGGGAAGCCAATATACCCTCATGCAAAAATCAGTATGGTGCATCCTCGTTAGCCATATTGAGATGGGGCATATGTATGGTGAGAAATATCCATAGCTATATCCATCGGTTGATAGAGTCTTAATGAATCTGCAACAATATGGATATTTCTCACCTACCATCTAAAGTTAACTACCGAAAAGTGTTTGCCGAGAAATAGTTATACCCTTGTGCAAAAATCAGTATGGTGCATCCTCGTTAGCCGTACTGATATGGGGCATATGCATGGTGAGAAATCTCCATAGATATATCCATCAACTGGCAGATTCTTAATGACTCTGCAGAAGGCTGGATATTTCTCACTTGTTTGGAGGGTTTACGCCCACTTTTGGAGGCCCTTGAGACTTGAATGACTTTTCAATTGATTTGGTGTAAAAGGGGCTACTTGAATATTTGTAGATCTTTGTAGTGTCTTTAGAGGCTCATGGCTGCACCAACACCCCACATTTCCCTTCATTTTTTAGGGGATTTCTACCCCTCAATTGTGTACATGTTATTTAATTGTTGAAGAGGACCTTTTGCCCCTCTAGGTTAGATTAGGGGATTTTAGCCTTATAAATTAATATTTTATTTTGAATATTAAAATTAGGCACCTTTATAAATAGAGGTGCATTTCCTCTCATTTGAAAACAAGAACTTAAGGGAGAAATCCCTTAAGAGGTCTAAAGTTTCTGAAATTTCTTGGAGCATTTTGTCTTCGATTGGTGCTTTGGATGGATGATTAAAAATTTATGTTGTTGAGATCATTTGTGGATTATTTTCTTGTCTTTGGTGGATGTTCTATGAAGTTGGTTTTTCTTCATGCATAGCAACTTGATTAAGTGTTCCTTTCAATATTAAGTGTTGGTTCATGGTATATCACGATGGATGCTCTATTAGATGATTAATAGTTGCATGATATCTTGTACCTTGGCTCATTTTGGTGGAAAACCTAGGTAAGGATTAAGATTGTTTGTCAACTTCCCTTAATTCATTCATATGCGCTTTTTTGTTGAAGCATTTGAGACCTAGTCTATGTGTTAAGATTGTTTATCCCCCTAAACCTTGTCTTGTCTAATTTATAGTTCTAGGGGTTAAGATTGTTTATTTAGTGGGAAAGCGACCTTGTTTCCAACTTGGTAGTGCTGCTAGAGATCAAAGAAAACATAGGACGACGTTAGGGGTTGTGAGGGTACATCCCCCTGGGGTCAATCGTTAAGTTTTCTTTGTTGTTTGTCTTCTATTAAAGTTTTCATTGCTTTGACTCCATTTTCCAATGAAAAAGACATTGATCTCTAGCCCTCTGATCATTTTCATACTCTAAAGCTACCCCAAACCATTTTTCTTGGACCTCACTTTCCACATCATCTTGAGCTTCTTCCTTTCCCTAAGTCTAACAATCTTAATCGGAAGCCCTTAGGTGAGGAGAGATAGCCTCAAGTGAAAGAGGGTTGGTGATGTGACCTTAATTACGCATGATTTCACTCGAGATTTTGGAATTTAAGTGAATGCAGTGTGGGTTTGTGTGAATGATACTTGATCCCATGCGTGTTCCCACAAATTATGGCAATATATGTGTATTTGTGGGTCATTATATTACCATTGCCAAACCATACCTAGGAAAGTGTTGATCATGCACAGTATGTCTAGTATATAAGAGTTCATATAGAAGGTAACATGCATTCTAGGAGCTGTGTTTGGTTGTCAATATGGCTTGTTCCAAGGAAACATAGAGGATTGCTCCCTAATTGAGCATCGTGCTTGTTTTGGTGACTATGTAAATTGAAGCTACCCATGACCCATTGGATTCCATGGAATATTCTTCACCATAAAGCTTTCTCATGAGAGCTACTGCAATCCTATACAGAGGCCTCAGTAGGTTGGTTTGGTAAGTTTATTTTCTTCTTGCTCTAAATAGTTTCATTCATCTGGATTGGTTTCTCTAGTATACTCATTCATATGGATTGGTTTCTCTCTAGGGAAGAGGCATTTCTAGATATGTCTCTTCACAAAACATTTGGTATAGATCTCCCCACTTGAAGACTATCACATTTTTTGTACAACACTTCATGTCAACATAGGTTGGCCTTGGGGTGCTAATGTTTATCTCCAATTCGACCTCCTCACGGTCTGGGCTCAACTCAATGGTGGGTTCCTTCTCATTTCTTGACTTCTTGGAATATATTAGGAGATCATATTGACTAATCCACATGTCAGCAACAAATGCAATCCTATACAGAGGCCTCAGTAGGTTGGTTTGGTAAGTTTATTTTCTTCTTGCTCTAAATATTTTCCTAGGTACCTAGTAGCTCTCCATGACATCTATGCAATTCGGGGAGAATTGTAGCATCCACTCACTAGTAAGGTCAACCTCTGCGATGGGGGAATTATAATATATATGTAGGGAAGAAATTTAGAATGAATCAATGGCTTTCTTATCAATGTATTAGATTAGCCTATGATCAATGTCAGCCCAATTGATGAGCTAGGATATGGTTTACGCGTAGGAAAACACAACAGGATGTGCAACCGCCTTGTGTAACTAAGAGTTCTTGATGGACTAGTATACTCATTCATCTGGATTGGTTTCTCTAGGGAAGAGGCGTTTCTAGATATGTCTCTTCACAAAACATCTGGTACAGATCTCCCCACTTGAAGACTATCACAATTTTTGTACAACACTTCATGTCAGCATAGGTTGGCCTTGGGGTGCCAATGTCTATCTCCAATTCGACCTCCTCACGGTCTGGGCTCAACTCAATGGTGGGTTCCTTCTGATTTCTTGACTTCTTGGAATCCATGTCAAGATCCTACGACTAATCCATGTCAACAACAACAAACATTAATAGTGTTAGTTTCAAAAGAAATACAAATGCCTATGTGGAAACAATAAGCAAGGATTTTTGAAACGCTCTTATCTTTCAATGTTGGTTGTTTTCAAGGGGAATATTTTTTTTTGGGAATGCTACTTCAATAAATCCCCTAAAAAATTTGTATCATTCACATCTTGTGCCAACAGTGGCTTCTTTGCACTCGGTTCAAGATTGAGAGAGAAAGGGGAATTTCTCTTTGAGGGGTTTCCATTGGGAAATAAAGATCAACCCCTTTTCTTTCAATCCAACATATGAAGAGATTGTTTGTGTGTGAGGATGGCTTAGAGAGATTTAATTCATATGTCATGGGACATAGATCACATTGAACGAGTTTGGTGTTCAAGCCTTCTAGAAACTACATCTCTAATTTATTTTAAAGTAAGCAACCATTGGATTTTTTAAATTGTCAAACTACATCCCCTCTTGAAATTGGCTCCACTCAGGTTGGCATGCAAGCTATAAAGATTTATAAAATATGAACCCAAAACACTTAATAGTGGAAAATATGGATGACCAAAATTGTGGTATGTGATTTTTTCCAAAACTATGGTGAGAAAAACCAATCCGTGGTTGGGGGCTTTGGAAAAATCCTTTGAAATTTAGGCACGTCAGCTTCACAAGGAAAAAAATAAGAGAAAACCACTGATGGAAATGGGATTATCTATTCCTTCGGTGAACACTAGCACCAGGGTTTGTTTGGACGATTTGAGGAGGGGTTTGTCGACATTGAGGTCATATAGAAAATTGGGTTGGTGAGTGCATGGTGATTCTCACTTGACCCATTTATTTGGTTATTTAGGGAATACTATGGCCAAGTGGTGAAAGGGCATTGGTCAAGGTATATTCATTCTTAAATCATTTTAAATTGAAAAGTCGAAAGGAAATTAATTACACCTTGTTGAAAGTGAGTACATACCTGGAGGAAGATGATTGGGGGGTCTTGGTGAATATACGTACAATATATTACTCAATGGATTCAAATATCCACAAACACGGTGGATTTGACAAATTTGATGTGCTAGAGGAGGGGAAAATTAAGATCGAAAGCGATTAAATGGTAAAATAAAATGGGCGTAGGTTCTTTTTTAATAAATAAAAGTGACATTTTTTACCTTTTTAAAATTTTAAAATATGACACATCAATGCTCAAATCAAAGTTTTGCACACGTGGAAAACTTTGTGAGGTGTGATAAAGGCCCAATGTCGCAACTTGAGGAAATTTGTCAAGGGTAGGATAAAGAAGACTTGTCACGGAGCTTCAAGTTTTGGCAAGTTGCAGTGTGTTACAAGGGAAAGCATTTTCTGGTGTGATACATCGCGGAAGAGGAAAACTTTGATAAATTCAATATATCGCAATGAAACTTATTTTCCATGTGATATGTTGTATCCTTGGAAGTTTTCAAACATTACAATGCATTGCAAGGGAAAAATATGTCAAGTGGGAGACATCATGAGGGACAAAAACTTTCGAGAGATCCGACAGGTCAAGATTTATAAAAAAGTTCTAAGTCTTTTTGTATCACGGGGAAAGCAAATTTTCATGCAATGTATTGTACCTAAGAGACCAAAGCAATTTTTTTAATCCTAGTGAAGTCCGAGAAGAGTGTCGAAGACCTATTTCATGAAAATTTTCTAAGTTAAATTTCATCCGTTCAAAGCCAAGTCCATGAAAGCTCAAAAATCTAAAAATTAAAGGAGGGGCCCTAATCCATTTTTTCCTTCATCGGATGAAGAAGACAAAAACAGTATGGGGAGGTTGTTGCTTTCTCAACAATTGGCGACACACTGAGTGAAGCCATGAATCTCCTCCACAAATAATCTTTAAGACAATTGTTAATCCTATTAAGGAAAACTTTACCTTTGGTAAAGCATCCAAGCTTCAACTCAATAACTTCCCACTATACCTTGCACTTCAGATTAGTTAAATGAGTGTTCATTTCCAACTTGAGTAGATTATTGGGCATAGTTTCCAAGCCAAAGTATGGAATTCCTTCTTGAATTAGTTCTTCCTCAGATGCCAATATAGCAACATAAGGTCATTACAAACAAGAGATTTTGAAGATTCAAGCTAATTATTCATGTTCTACCATTTTTGCTCCATTGCCAACGAGCATCCATAGCCCCGATGGAGTCACTCGGGTATCACAAGCCTTCCTTAATTTCCAACGAGTGTCAATAGCCCTAGCGAAGGTGCATGCATTCCCCACATGATTTTAAATGCCTTTCCTAAGCCTTTACCTTTTAATTTTCTTTTAAGAAAGAGGTGGATGGGGGATCTTAGTTATCGTTTAAAGGCATGTGGGATGATACTTGTTAGTTGCGAACTATTTCATATATGCTTGTTTTGATGATAATAATATTCCTTGTATATAACACCCTGGAATCTTTGTCAACCTTATGAGTCAAATATCAATCACTATTAAATGTATGGGTGGACCCTTGAAGATAACCAATAGCCTGTCTAGATCTGGGCCTGAGCTACTCGTTGCCATCCATTGTTCAACCAATGTTCCACCATTGCATCAAAGGCATAGATACTACACTAAGATAACAGATAGAGCACTGAGAACCAATGTCTTATCCATTAGGATTAGAGAGGATTTTCATGACTTTGATTAGCCACACTTAGGGATCCTAAAGAAAACGGGGTACTTGCAATAGATAGTTAATCAATATCTGGAAAAGGTGTAAGGTACCAGATGTAATATAATATGCATAAACAAGAATAGTCAACATATATAAATGGAGCAACAAAATATGAGAAGAGCAACACTAGAAATAATACCTTTATTTAAAGAAAGCAATGTTCACTTGCCTCTTCGAGGGGGTATCCTCCAATAGAGCATAGCTCTATTACAATAATTCTCAAGACAAAATTTTGCATGCCTCCTACTTTTATTTATTCTAATTCTATCTTCTAAAGAACATTCTAGAGGAAGATCTTTTTGGAAGCAAAATATTCTATTAGGTCTTCTTACATTGACCTGTTCACATTTATTAAATGGGCCTTACTAACTAATGTCGACCTTTATTACATGGAAAATATATTTAGTCCTTATTAACTAATGTCGACCCTTATTAAATGGAAAATATATTATTCTATCTACATGAGGGGTTAGGTCCCTAACATCCCCCCCCCTTGAAAATGAGCCTTGTCCTCAAGTCTTAAGATGAAGAAATTGTTGTTGAATGGTAGTCAGTTTCTAGGTGGCATATTCTGGTGGAGTATCCTTCTAGTTAACCAAAACTTCCTTGATTGTGTGTTAACGGAGACGACGCTCTCTTTGGTCCAATTTGGCTTGTGGATGCAACCAAATGGAACCTTCTTCATCCAACTCGGGTAGGCTGTTCTGGGTGTGCCATTTGTTTCCAATCACTTTCTTCGGGCATAAGACATGAAAAACAGGATGTAGCTTGGAGTGACTGGGAAAAGCTAACTGATAGGCCACTAGCCCTACACGTTTGATAATAGTATAAGGACCATACAATTTTNTCTGGGTGTGCCATTTGTTTCCAATCACTTTCTTCGGGCATAAGACATGAAAAACAGGATGTAGCTTGGAGTGACTGGGAAAAGCTAACTGATAGGCCACTAGCCCTACACGTTTGATAATAGTATAAGGACCATACAATTTTGGTGCAATTTTTTGACATTGTTGGGCTTTGAGTGAAGTCTACTTGTATGGTTGGAGGCAGAGAAACACCTGATCTCCTTCTGCAAATTGACGTTCAAAACAACCCTAATATGCCTACTTCTTCATGCGATTTTGATCCATTACCAAATTGTCTTTGACATTACAAAGATTGTTCATGCAGGAGGTAAGATCATGGTCAACCTCATGAACCTTGGAGACACCCGAAATGTATGGGAGAACCATTGGCAGCTTCTCTCCATATATGACTTCAAAAAGAGTCATGTGAGTGGTAGTATGATAAGAGATGTTGTACCACCATTCATATAGGAGTAACCATTGAACCCATTGATGTTGTCTATCAGACACAAAACAACTCAAATATGTTTCCAAACACCTCAAATATGATTTCGTTTGGCCATCACTTTGGGGATGATAAGTTGTGCTGAGATGCAATTGAGTTCCTTGGACCCTGAATAGTTTCTTGCCAGAAATTGTTGGTAAAAGTTGGATTACGATCAGAAACAATAGAATGAGGCATTCCATGGAGTTTGAAGATATTATCCATAAAAATTTGAGCCACTGTGGATGTTGTGAACGGGTGTTGAAGAGCACAAAAATGAGCATATTTGGAAATACAATCCACTACCACCATGATGAATGACTTATTGCCTAATTTGAGTAAGCCAACAATGAAATCCATGGAAATATCCATAGAAATAGTAGATGGAAGCGAAAGTGGTTGGAGTGTTCCAATAGGTTTGACAGTCTCTCCCTTTTTCATTGACATGTATCACATTCGGCCACAAAGGTGTGGATGTCATGTTTCATACCATCCCAGAAGAAAGATCGTTTTATCTATTCATAATTTTTGGTAAAACCTGAATGGCTCGTTGTAGGAGAAGTGTGAAACTCAAATAACACCTTGGGTTTAAGGGCCGACTTTTTTCTTAAATATAAGCGACCTTTATAGTCAAACTCTTCATTGTGCCAAGAGTACCCTGGAGTAGCTTATGGATCATGTTGAAGTTTTTGGATTAGTATGGAAATTTTGGGGTCTTGAAACCATTCATGTTGAACAACCTGAAGCCAGTCTGTTACAATGAATGAGAGGGAAAAGAAAGACCCTTCGCCTTCACATTTCTTGGAAAGAGCACTAACTACCACATTTTATTTTCCCTTCTTGTAAACAATCTCATAATCATATCCAAACATCTTGGTCACCCATTTTTGGTTCTCCGGGTGTTAGCACATGAAATGTTGAAGAATAAAAAAAATTGACCTTATTCCATGTAAGAGTCTTGGTGTCATGATAGTTTTCATCGTCATGAAAGAAATAGGGGTCAACATTGGTATCCTAAACCTTGGCCATTTTCAAGTTTGTTATACCAAAGGATCAATTTGTAGTTTCCTCTTGCAACGATAACCTTATCCACTATATGATTGTGCCCTGCAAATTGTACACTGCAAACTGTGCACTACAAACTCTCTGTTTTATGATAGATCAAACCCTCCTAAACTGAGATTCATATAGGTTCAAGGTTTTAACCTGTCAACTCATATTTTTCTCCTCAGACGTGGAAAATCTTGCAAGCTTTTCATAAAAACCTAGTTCAATTCGCGCTGCAAACGGGTGTTGTGAACTTAACCACTAGCACTGCAAACCCTCTATTTTACACAAAGTTGCTTCAATTCTACCTATCTGCAACCTCATCCAAGTTGGATTTTTTTCTTCTTTTCTCACCTCCTACTTGCAGCCTATTCATCCTCCAACTATTGTTGTGCATACAATTACAAATTAAGTGATGATTCTGGGTCTTGAGCTAAATTTAGCATCTTCATATGATTTCTCCAAGGTTACTTCATGTTTCAAGAGGTTTGTAGTAGGCTCTGGAAGGTTTTTCCCAACTTCTTATGCAAATTTTTAAAGGTTGGAATCATTTTGGAGGCAAACATGCACCTATAGGAAAGTTCACAATGTGTGTTGTTAAAGGTGCTATGAACTGGTATTTTTGGAATCACTAGATCAAGTATCATGACCAGTTTCAAAAGGAATTTTTCACAATAGACAAGATCCAAAAAAATAGGAGCTAGGTGGATTTTTCGTTTCACCTTGTTGTAACAACTCCTAGAGAAAAGAGAATCTAATACAACCACTTGGTATTCGACCTCTTTATATTAGTAATGATTGATACACTATATATAGCAGTGGTTTTGTTGAGGAAAGGGTTGGATTCATGATCCAAGAGAGGAGAGAGCTAGAAGAGCAGTTTATTTGCTTATTTGTAAGCCTGAGGGCCTGCTTGTAATCAACATTTATAACATTAAAGATTCATGAGAATCGGTTATCAGATTGTATTATTTTTTTTCCATTTCTCTTGTCATCCTCTTGCTTGAATATATTGGAGGTTTTGAGGATCATAGCTGCCATTGATTGGCGGATTCATGAACAACAGAGGATCTGTTTTAGCTTTCCCATTAATCATTGTTTATTGTTTGAGCAATATTTAATCTATTTGCATAAAGGATCTTTGTATAATGGATGTTCTTCCTTTTGTCATATTCTCTATGCTTCTACCCATAATTATATAGCCCTTTTGTCTAGTATACAATTTAATTTCCTTTGATTTGTAGGATGTCATGACTACATGCCCAATGGAATGCCTCTATAGACAGTGTATTTCCCTCTCCCTTTATTACTTATTTTTGTTGATCCACTCAATTATAAACCTCTTTTAAATCATTTATATTTTGATGGGTACCAGGATTACACCTACAACATTCTAGGTGTGACTTCTAGTGCTAACATTTTTGGTGTTGTTGTCAGGGACGAAGTTGAAGATCTTCCCCGGGTTGTATGACACATATTACTACCAGTTCTTGATGGTGAGCAAGGATTGGTGACAGAATGGACTGCAATTTTTCACCATGGCGACTCCACACATTTGAAGAACTTGTTGGTGATTCAAATCAAGTTACAAGACTCCACTGAGGAACGATCTCGAACGAAAAATGGAAGGAAGACACACAAAGTCCAGGTATCAAGATATAAGTTTTCTTCAAGATCTCATATTCTTTTTTATCAGTTCTTTCATGTCCTTTCCTTCATATATCAGGAGAATCATCCTTTGCTTTGTTTACTCTAATGACCACAAGCCTACTACTGTATACCCCTCTTTGAAAGAAAAAGGTTTGCATTCTTCTTACATAGTTGATATTGACCCTAGTCCTTAATCTGAAACATATGAGAATCATTTTTGTATTCAAATCCTTCCTAAACATGATCATCCATGTAACCATGTGAATGATACAACTGATTCACCACCTTCTTTGATCATAGTACCATCTTCTACCACCAATGTTGGAATTTGGAATCAAATCATTGAACCTCACTTTCAGCGTATTGATGTTCAGTCCAAAAAAAGAGAAAAAATGTTTAAACCCTTAAAGATGCCATCTACTCTTCTTCCTTACCCTCCCAAGTTTTTAGAACATCTGCATTTTTTTTTTGGATAAGATCGTATTATAGATGAGAAGCATTTGGGAGATTTTCAGAATGTCATTAACAATTTGGAAATCATGCATGAGGATGTTGTTATGAGGTTATTTTCCAAATATTTGGTTGAAGATGTTGCTTTGTGGTTTAAAAATCTAGAGGTTGGTTCCATTGGTTCATGGGTTGAGTTACTTGGTGCATTTTAAAGGTGCTGGGGAGAGAACAAATATCTTGACCGGTACTTAGCTGAGTTTTATGGTTTTAAAAGAGGGGAGGATGAAGCTCTTCCTATTTTCAACAAGAGATTTTATAGTTTTTATTGTAGCATGCCTTTAGATATATGACCTCCTGAAACTACTGTTAGACTGTGTTATGTAATATTTTTTCATCCAAATTTGTCTCTTCTTCTCCTAGAAAGGAGATTTGTCACCATGCAACAAATGTTCATTGATGCTCAAGAGGTTGAGGATAATCTCAAAGCCCGTGGAAAATTTTTAGATCAAGTTAAGGATGAGGAGTGGAATGAAGACATAGCAGACAGTGAACATGAACAAGAAGGATGCCATGAGGAGGAGTTGGCAGAGCAGCCTGTTGAGGAGCAAGATGTTGTCTCTAATTTTGTTATT